>JAVFBX010251444.1:0-10026 GCA_034783855.1 Mopalia kennerleyi | reverse complement strand
TTCAGGCCAGCGACGGCGATTATTATCGCTGAAGCCAGTCGGCCGACCAGTTGCTCGGATCAAACATGTTTGATATTATCGGCCGATTTTGAATCGCCAGCGACTGATCGCCCGGATTAATCGCCCGTGTGTTCATGCAAGCGACAACAGTCGCGCGATTTAATGCTGTTAAACCAATCCAAGTTCGAGTTCTTCTCACATGACACACAAAATAGCAACTTCCACGAATGAAGTCTGGGCGAAATTATTTTCCAAATACTTCTGTTATCCAATTTGAGTCTACGTCTTAATCTTCTTTTCATGAGTAAATATATTTCCGTTTTAATCTCTCCATATTGGACAAATCACGCGACTAACGTGGCTTTTTTTAAGGTAAAAAATACTCCGGATCGCTGGGCCGACTAATTTCGCTGGTGGTCAGATCGCCGCGTTCGGGCGATTATTATCGACCGTGTGTCCCCCGCATTAATTTCAATATGGCGTTTTGTCACAGTTGTTTTATAACGTTACTCATGCACAACAATGTGTTTCTTCACCAGTCATTCAAAACATTTATCAAGAATTAGAGAAGAATATGAGAAAAGAATTCCAAACACGAAACCATATACAAGAAATGTTATTTTCATATCCGTCTCATAAATGTCTTGAATTAACACTTTCAGTAATATTAGCTGTAAAGACCTCGCTGAGTAACCTCTGTAAAAATCTAGACTACTCGTGATCAAACCTTGGCCATAGACTTGCAAGAGTCTTAAACTATGACGACTGTTTAATATTATCATACGTGGCACCCAACCATCTACCTACATGCCAAACCCTCGTTTGTTTTTTATCCTACATCTGTTCTCTGTGTGGCCAATAAACGGTCTATATTAACTAAATCTTGTCCGTTAGATATAGCCTTTGTTACTTCGTGGGAGTCTACTCCTGAGAACTGATCAATAACATTGGCCTGCCAAATCCATGTAATGACGTGCCACTCAACACGGCTTTTCACAGAATAATGTTAAATCAGTGTGAAGAAGAATGAAATAAGGGTAAAAGAGATTTAAAAAGTTTGGAGTTCAAGCAAAGACAAAGTTGTTTTCTGGATCAGACACAATATGTCCACCAATCCACAATTACACGAATGAATGAACACAGTCTCTGACACTATGGGCTTTTATTCTTTCATATGACGGTAAATATCGATTTTGTCCTTAACATCGGCTTCATGGACGTCAATTTCGACAACAGCCCGTTTAATATATCACTGCTTTAGTGTTTTCCAATCCTAAATGTTACCTTTAATTATTTCTGATTAGGTTTGTTGGCCTTCTCGCACCAATTACTTCATTTTCCGGATTTATTTCATCATAAAGGCGAGTACATAAATAAGCAGAGGAGCAGACTAATCTAAAACACAATATGACAGATACGTGATGCGAGATACACGCCAGAGAGATATATCGTCAGGTGATAACTTAGTGATGACATTTAATAGGAAATTATAATCCGAGCTACCACCTGGGAATAAAAGTATTTGACTCTTATAAAATACAGTTATAATATATATACGTGCATACTTTTAAAATAGATATAAATTGATGTAAGTGGGGATTTCGTCAAAATTAATAGAAGTTTATTGTCTGAGGGGGTCAATACAAGTTACGTTTAGTAATAAATCATTTTTGACCTTAGCTATAAAATTGGTGTCCTGTAATTAACACCACGCATCAATATTGCTTTGTGGCGTATCGTTTTATTGTTTAGAGAGAAGCTTATCGGTAACGGCTTTTTCGTGTCTGAAGTATCAAAGTATACATGATATAGTTGAACCGGGTCGAAACAATCATTTTGTCTTATTGTTTTCAATAATGCGCTTTATGTGCTTGTGTTCTAAAAGTTGGTTTATCACACATATTATGAAGGGGATATAACGCCTTTGGCAATTGTCCCCACATTTCATTTTGTGCTCACCACACACCGCCTTGATGTAACTTACAGATGCAAGTTGAAGAATTGAAGGTATTGAAGCTTTGTTCTTAAATTAGGAACTTTATCTTCAGCCTGGCAACATGTGAACGGCGCGCAACCAATATCGAAGTCGCCATTAGTCCCTTGTACAAAATCATTTCAAAATTACACCATGCGCAGCAAAGTTATGCGACGACAAAATATTTAGATACTGAACGATTTCCTCGAAATTAATTGTGACCTTTGACTTCTGTACGTAAATCTTCATCGTCATTTTGCGATAACTTCTCCCGAATGATTTCAGATAGGAATCGTTTTCTGACTGTGATCACGGCTTAATGCTGAACGATTCTCTTTTAGTTATAATACTTAAAGCCTGCGCAATAGAATTAATATTAACACCAATTCAAATTCATGTATATCCAACTACATATGCTCTACTTAGATGGCATTTATTTCATCGAGACCACGTCTGTCATTAATCCCAAACTAGACATTATTCGATCATCTTTGTCCAACTAACATTGCGTTGAGGGAGTCGTCATCACCTGGAATCAAAGAACCAACACTATTGATCTGTTCACAAGAGTGTAGAAATATCAACTTACAGAAGCTGTGGCATTTGATTGGCCGACCAAAGGCATGTAGAATAAAGAATAGACGAACGGCTGATCATGGAGGCGGATAGTACGACAAAGCACACACACATTTTCTAGACTTTTGATCGTTTTCGTTGAACAGTAAACTTTATCACATATCCTTGTCAAATGTTAAATTTGATCCAGTTATCCTTCCGATAGTGTCAATTTGTGTTAGCACCATTGATGGAATTGTTTTATAATAAAACCTGATTTAGACCGATTTGTTCTGTAACACACCACTACTGTTTGCAAAACCAAAAATACAGCATTCCACATAACTCTTTGGGTAAATCTTTAATACCTTAAGTCTGTCTATTTCATAGATTCTTTTGGTTTTTCAGTATTCTGCTCTGTTTTGTCCTCCACTGATTACAGTTTGTAATCCAGTGATCTAGCCTGTCAATATTATAGCGAATACATTGAAGTTGTCAATTAATCATTTCTTGCGTAATGTTCTGGTCAGTGTAACCATTTATCAACACTGACCTATACTATATTCCCCTGACACTGATGTTGATACAGTAGCTTGTTTTATTACTGATGTACGCTGTCGAGCCCGCATTACCTGTTGTGTAATTAGAGGTAGACCGTAAGGATGCATTTCACAATGAACTTTACACAGGGGCAGGACGTGTATGATTGACAAGTTTCTATGTTATATAGAATATGGCTGTTGTCAAGCTGATGTAACTACGATTTGATACCTTCACTAAGGACTGTCGAGAAGTATATACAATTGGACACATAACCTGAAATATATTTGTAAAACAAAAGGCAATTCAAGTGATATAAGTCGTCTGCAGCCCAAATTAATTACATTCCACTGTTCAAATGCTATCAATCGAAGAAGAATTAATTATAAAATAAGTAGATGTTAACGGATAAAGGTGGGGCGTTCAAACAAACAGCGCCCAATTTCTGGCAGAATAAGACAATTGTTCGATAGTTTTAACTTATGAGGCAGACCTTTGTGAGTGCACTTGCCTGGGATTATCTATGAATCAGAAATTCAGACACTTTAATGACAGATCCCAAACTTTGCAATAGAGATCAGCCATTCAGATATTTCACCGACAAATCCTTCGCTGAGCTGATTTATAAAAACCTTGTACAGTAATAAGACTTCACAACAGCAATCACCTGAGGTATACTAGTTATGTATTTCCCGAGGGGACCAAGGGATTGATTTGGTGGACAACCAATGACATAGGTCATCTCAACGGAGACAGGTAGTCACAATTTAATGAGAACAGATAGTTACCGGGGTTTTAAAGTTAGACATATATGCCAAACTTTCTGATGGTCTTCCCATAAAGCTTGGTGTTACGTACTACAAGAATCTCAAGAGAGCATCGACATGATGTGGCCATAATTTTCAATGTAATGCTGTGTTCACGACTGGGCGGATGATGTCGCCAGTGTATACACTGGATCCCCAGGATTAGGTCGTCAATGGTCCAAAAGTTTCAACCTTTCAATACGTGTCCGGCCCATAACTTTGTTACTTATGTTGGGATCGTGAATTCGGGTGGTGCAAGTTATCATCACTACATAGATAATAAGTTAATGTATCCGATAAATAAGTAAATTTTAGTGTAATGGAGCCATGTGATATTTGTTTCATATCTCCACACGTGGGATACAGCTTTCACACGGACTATTTCACTTTACAACTTGCAAATAGTGTCTGCGCTGTTCGAAACGACCATGGCTGATCTGCAGTTTGGCGATCGCATCACATATCAGCTACCCTAATAAACATTTGGCATCAGCCGACGTTGTCGTGTAATATAATCATCATCTAATTTATGACAGGAGATTTAACGTTTCTCTCGTGTTCCATCTGTCTTTCGATCAATTCAAACTTTCGTGCTGAAATAGGGAAAGCGTGCAGCACTCGTCACGACCGCTGACCTATATAACGTATTTAAATAGGTCCCGACACTTCGATTTGTTTGGAAGTGTTCAAAGATCGTCTATGCAACCTTAACTTATTTCTGTATATTTTAAAACACGGAATACAGTAGCGCTGATATTTGAACCCAAAAATGTGATTGGTGTTGCCATAGCCTGGGTAATAGCTACCACCTCTGCATGACAAATATGTTGATAATATTTGCCTTTACTCATGGACAGTGGAATATATTAATATAGTAATTAGCAGTGTCAGAAATAAACTAGTAGAGTGTTACGGTATTATTTTCCATATTCACAGGCGCACATATGCACGATATAGGTGAACCTGTTCCAAACGGTGAGACAATTTATGCGCCCAACAACCTGTTAAGTACTCGTGTCCGGTAAGTTATTTACAAAGCTCATCAACAGGAAACTCCGCCATCGGCAAAATATCCACAGATTTGACTAAGGATGTTTATGGTCCCCTTCGCTTGTGATTGTTTCAACAACGCCTTGAGGTCAATGATGTGCGGATTGAGAATAAAGGGGACATGTGCAGACCATCATTACACCGTGTTGTTATGGTTGATTGGACTTTGAGACATACTAGTATGAAGAGTTTTTAGATATTGAGACATCTATGATATTATTTGCAACATAAACACACTAAATTCACAAAATGCACACAGAAATGTTAACTCATTTGTGTCGAGATACATCTATTGAGGAATTCCACCACAAGCCTAACATTTGGTCTTTATATCCAGATGGATTTCTCCCCACTTGATCCATTATTAAAGAAGTTACCCATCAAACAACGACTCTTGTATTATTTATTTCATCATACATTACAGAAAAAAGAGCATGAGGTGTATCAGCGCCATGTATCTAATGACCTTGTTGTAAAACATCATATATCCATTTAAAAATTTAATTAAACCCCAAAACAAATAACACTGCAATGTCATCATTCAGCGCAGGTTCTCTCATCGTAGTCACTGCAATCGTTAAGTCGTTGACCCCGAGGTGCAGATCGGCTGTGAATAATAATTCGTGCGATATGAGTCACTTTGTTGCTTTTGCTCAGACTACAATTTTTCGTTCCAATGACCGCGGATGAACTGGCTGCTGACCTGTTGACAGATGGATTTTGTTCATCCAGATAATTAATCACCGAAATCTGTGAAACCAGGTGTGATTGCTACTCATGTCTTAAGGTGATTTCACAGATAATCAGCCACGCTTATCTTGACCAACAGATAAATCAGCTCTTTACTCTTAATCCGCATATTTAATTAGCTATAGGGTGAACGTTAGGACAGTGGAGTAGTCATTGCCGTTACTGAAGTAAAAATACCCAATAACATAGAGAAATTGATGATCAAATCGATCAGTATTTTGTAGTATTGTTACTGTTTTTGTGACAAAACGTTACTATATGGCTTCACTATTCAATTTTTACACCGGTTACATTAAATCCAGTTGGCTGTTAAGATGTTTGTTTGTTTGCTTGATTGAGGTTTAACGTCATACTCAAGGGTATTTCACTTATATGATGACGTGCCAGTCCAATGGGGGTGAAGGAAACTACCCTTGACACCACTGACAACAAACAAAGACAGGACGGGACAATAACAGGACGCAATATAAACACCACAAACAGATCGACTTCCTGTTTCCCTTTAGCTCTGAGAGCACCAGGGCAACATGAAGCTCCCTCCAACCACCCGCTGGCTGTTAAGAAGGCGTCCTATTGCCCTGGTGCTCTCTGAGCTAAGGGATAACAGGAGGACGATATGTGGTACGATGTCTATGTAGTGCGTGTTGTGGTTGTCCTGTTTTGTTGCCAGTGGCGTCGATGGTAATTCTCTTCATTAATTGGGCTGCAAACCCAATGACCTGGACCAGAGCGCTTATAGTTACAGTATATACACAGAGCAAATGTCTTCTTGCTTACTGAGTGCAAATGAATTGGCTTGATTAACATTTTATATAAATAAAATGATTAAAAATACATTAAAGTTATAAAAGGATCAGATATGATTTATATTTTATTTAACAGTCTACATATAGCTAAATGTCGTGCCAAACCAAATAGATGCCTTTGAGTGTTACTGTTGGCAGCGATAGATATTATCTCAAGTGAAGTGTGGCGATTAATTCTGCCAAATAATCATTTGTAATTGATATAACTATTATTTGTTTTGACAGTATGTGGTACACAGCTGGTCCCTTGAACAGTGTCTTGCATTTGTTTCATCTCCAATAAGCTGAAACCCATGCTGGCTTGACGACCCTGTCATTGGTGTTCAACAACTGGAAATATTTGTTAGTAAACGACTATAAACGCATCCAACTGGAAGAAAACCCTAGCTCAACATTTAGCCAAAAATATCGAGTGTTATTTTGTTTTTCGAGGAAAGTTTCAAGTATACAAAGAAAAACCATGCCTTCCTATAACATCAAAGGCTATCTTCATTTCACTGAAAAGCGCAAGAGCAAAACATCCTTTACTTACGGTACAATCATGCTTTCTATTAACGACCAAAGTTATCAATTCCAATGTTCCATGAGTAAAACTGTTTTCAACAAGAGGACCACAATGACTCTCAAGCCACATATTTTTGTATCATTCATTGTGTGCAGTCAAAGTGAATTGTATCTCGTTAAATTCTTTATCTGCAGGCAACGTAAAAATGTCCAATATTGATCGTATAATGTACTGTTGTAGATAGTGAATTTGCGTGGACCGACGCTAGTTCACCACATAGTGTTGGTTCCGTGAGCATTTAACCGCTTGTTATAAATTCAAATTTTACCAAAATGAACATATCCATTTGGAACAATGGGTTGAAAAATGTCAACAGCTTCCTGGAAGTCAACTTACATATGGTAATAATGATACGGCGTTTTTGTTCAAACCTTCCTGGTAGTTACTATTCTTTTATGACAAATGATAGCCCCTTTGTAACATAATGTAGTGTGAAAATAAGAAAAAAACATTTACGTACTGGGATAAAAGACAGAGACAATTATCCAGTAAACAAGTTAAATGTAACGTACGTTGACGTTCATATGTGTTTATTTATCACTTAGGGCAAACTTTGATTGGATCTATGGAAATTTGAGATTGACGATATCAATGAACGACCTGTAATGAAAGGATAAAGTTAGCCTATAATAATAGATATATTGAATACAACCACACAATTGTCAATGGGACGATACATCAACACATGCCATAAAACAAACTAACTTCTGGCCACTGATGTCACTGGGTTGGACCTATGTGTTATACTCTTGTGATTGTATTTCAGGATCGGGAACAAATTTAATAAACGTTTGAAGGAATTAAGGTTGTATTTTTACCAATTAAAACCTCTTAAAGCTAATGTTACCTTCATAATGTTTTTGTTATAAGCCTTAAGGTTGAACACTTGTTCAGCACAAACTGTTTGATTTGCATTCCATATCCCCGGTAGTTATGTCGAGATAAGTAGGGTGTGTCATGAATTAGTTTTTATATAATAGCGTAGATACAGTCAAAATTCCAGTTTCGCTCTTTGTATAAGTCGTAAGTCAAGGCTCTTCCGTCCTCGGTGAAATTTTTTAGTTATCGACCAGGTACTTACGTGATACACAAGTGTTGTAATTCCGAACACGGAATCGTTTCATTACTATTGTGCTATATCTGATAATGCAAGTTTAATGATCAATACATTGAATGAAATTACGCTTTCTATCTTCAATATAACTGTGTAACATGCTTAACTATCCAATGGAATACAGATTGATGAAGCTTGTTCTCGAAGCACTTAATAAATAACTGTTGTTCCACTGATAAATCTAGTATAGTGTAATTCCGAACACAGAGAAATTCCGCTTAACTTTTCTTGAGGAATAAACGTTTGGTGGACTGCAATATTGTAAACTACGTCATTAACGATGTGCTTGCTATTCGTTAGTCTAGCTTTATGTGCTGAGCCAAGTACATTCGATTCAACTAATCGACCTTCTTACAATAAAATTAACTCGTTTAAACGCTATTCAATCGGTTTTTAGCGGGGACTCTCCTTCATATACTCACTGAGCTTCACATTAAACCGTCTGCTTGGGGACATTACATCTAGGGTCAGTATCAACACTAACATCATTGGTCATAGTGACGTCAACGTACAACACAAGCTGTATATAGGATAGGTCTTAAGGGACAAACATGTCAATTTATGTATATTTGAAGAATGTATAGAAGAGAAGACAGATTTTTTTCTTTATAATATAAGTTTGTGTGAATGCGAGTTACTTTGTTCACCATCTGATAATTGGTTCAAATCTCGTCCAGACAGTGGCCAATCTAACTCAATACAATAAAGCGTTTCTATGGACCTAGGACGCCAGGCTGATTACATTGTTTTTATACGGAGTATCTGGGTTAAGATATAGACGTTTTTGCTGATTGTCCAAGTTCATTAAGTGCAGAGTGGACAATTCATAAGCAAACCTTTCTAGCTTTAGAGCGTACGAAGTGTAATTTTAGATGATTTAAATGATGTATACGCTGCTTCCGTCCTGTTCTATAATCTGTATATACTATTTAGATTTGTAACATTCGCCACTTCTCGTTGTTACCAAAGTCCTAGGAGGCAACAACACACATAAAGATGTACGTCACATTACTATAACTGCAAAGTATAACATTCGGATTGGATGGTCTTGCTGTTCAGGCCATGGCTTACTGGTTACTAATCCTACTTCAGTGTGCCGTTCACGGGATCGAGTCCGCCTGTCGAGTATCGGGTATAGGAGTGAGCCACACGATGCGCCTCCAGCAATCGCTTCATACAAGTGACTGCCCTCGAGTACGACGTTAAACCACAAACAAACAATATTGTTGTTTAATATTTAGAAATTGTATGAAAACTACAATAATCATGTTGTGAAATTATGGTTTGGTCCATTGCTCAAAGACTGCTGTGTCTAATTCGATGAAGAACACAAGCGCTGCAGTCGGAGAGATATACAAGAATATGAAGATTATGATATCACAGACAGTTCTCTCATGATAACAGTTCTGGCTCGTGGCCATTTACACATTTGAATATGGTACCGATAAGGATAGTGTTATTTATGAGGCTATAACCTAATCATATTGCCTACTGACTGTGTGTTTGGAAGGCTAATAACCGGTAGGATTCTAAGGAGCTCCACTAGCTCGTTGTTAATGTACAGAGGCATTGCATTAGACCAGAAAAAGGCTTCGATGTGTTAAGGTAAGCCAATTCAAATTGAGAACGTTTGGCATACACAATGGATTGCTCCATCTCAAAGATCCGGATACATTATATAAGTGTGGGTGGGGTTCAACAGCGATGAAAACAAGTGTTAATAACATCTCTCAATAACAAAGATAACCCTGTGTGGTTGGTCCTCACCTTAGAGTGTTACTCGACTGCTGATTTGTTTGTTTGTTTGATTGGTGTTTAACGTCGTACTCAAGGGTATTTCACTTATATGACGACGGAGACAAAAA
>JAVFBX010251433.1:0-10026 GCA_034783855.1 Mopalia kennerleyi | reverse complement strand
CAAACCGTGACTGCAGCTGTGCCTCCTACTGTTTCAAGTCAAACGGTAAATGCTGATACGACCGTCGTTGTGACTACTGCGCCCAGCAGTCCATCTACACAAGGGGCAACATCGCAACAAACAACCCTAGACAGCACTTCTGGCGCAGTATCAAATACAGAAACACTATCTGTTACAAGCCAATCTACCATCACAGAAGTATCTGTTAGAGCATCATCAGCCAAGATTTTAAATAACGGTTCCACAGAAGCACAAACAACACAACTAACTTCACAAAATCTCACGTCTCAAACCGTGACTGCAGCTGTGCCTCCTACTGTTTCAAGTCAAACGGTAAATGCTGACACAACCGTCGTTGTGACTACTGTGCCCAGCAGTCCATCTACACAAGGGGCAACATCGCAACAAACCCTAGAAAACACTTCTGATGCAGTTTCAAATAGAGAAAGACCATCTGTTACAAGCGTGTCTACCAACACAGAAGAATCTGTCCGATCATCATCAGCCACGATTTTAAATACCGGTTCTACAGAAGCACAAACAACACAGCTTACTTCTCAAGATCTCCCGTCTGAAACTGGGACTGCAGCTGTGCCTCCTACTGTTTCAAGTCCATCGGTAAATGCTGATCTATCTACACGAGGGGCAACATCGAAACAAACAACCCTAGACAGCATTTCTGGCACAGTATCACATAGAGAAACGCCATCTGTTACAAGCCAATCTACCAGCAAAGAAGCATCTGTCAAAGCATCATCATCCACGGTTTTAAATACCGGTTCAACAGAAGCACAAACAACACAACTAATTTTACAAGATCACACGTCTCCAACCATGACTGCAGCTGTGCCTCCTACTGTATCAAGTCAAACGGTAAATGCTGATACAACCATCGTTGTGACATCTGTGCCCAGCAATCCATCTACACTTTTTTCAACATCGCAACAAACAACCCTAGACATTACCTCTGGTGCGGTATCAAAAACAGAAACAACATTAGTTACAAGCAAATCTACCAACACAGAAGCATCTGTCAAAGCATCATCAGCCACGTTTTTAAATACGGGTTCTACAGAAGCACAAACAAGACAATTATTTTCTAAAGATTCCACGCCTCAAATAATGACTGCTGCTGTGCCTACTACTGTTTCAAGACAAATTGTTTATGCTGATACAACTGTCTTTGCGACAACTGTGCCCAGCAGTCCACCAACAAAAGGGTCAACATCGAAACAAACAATCCCATACATCGCTTCAAATACAGAAACAAGATCTGTTACAAGCCATTCTACCATCACAAAAGAATATGTCAGTATATCACCAACAGCATTTTTAAATACCAGTTCTATAGAACCAAAAACAACAAAACTAACTGATAAAGATTTGACCTCTCAAACAGTGACTGTAGCTGTGCTTCCTACTGTATCAAGTCAAGCGGACAATGCTGATACAACCGTCATTGGGACAACTGTCCCGAGCAGTACATCAACACAACGGACAACATCGCAACAAACAACCCTAGACATTACTTCTGATGCAACATCAAATACAGAAAAACAACCTGGTACAAGCCGATCTACCAAAACAGAAGCAACCGTTAGAGCATCATTAACCAAGTTTTTGAATAACGGTTCTACAGAAGCACAAACAACACGACTTACTTCTGAAGATCCCAAGCTTCAACCCGTGACTGTAGCTGTGCCTCCTACTGTTTCAAGTCAAACGGTAAATGCTGTTACAGCCGTCCTTATGACAGCTGTGTCCAGCAGTCCATCTACGCAAGAGGTTACATCGCAACAAACAGCCCTAGACATCAGTTCTGGTGCGGTATCAAATACAGAAACACCATCTTTTACAAGCCTATCTACCAGCACACAAGCAACCGGGTTTTTTAATAATGGTTCTACAGAAGCACAAACAAAACAATTTACTCCTCAAGATCTCACGCCTCAAACCGTGAGTGCAGCTGTGCCGCAAACTGTTTTAAATCAAACGATAAATGCTGATACAACCGTCCTTGGGAGAACTGTGCCCAGCAGTCCATCAAATCAAGGGGAAACATCGCAACTAACAAACCTAGTCATTACTTCTGATGCAATATCGAATACAAAAACACCATCTGCTACACTTCGTTCTAATAGCCCACAAGCATCTGTCACATCATCATCAGTCATGTTTTTAAATACCGCTAGTACAGAAGCACAAACAATACTACTAAATTCTCAAGATTTGACGTCTCAAACCGTGGCTGCAGCTGTCCCTCCTACTGTTTCAGGTAACACGGTCAATGCTTTTTCAAACGTTCTAGCGACAACTGTGCCTAGCAGTTCATCTACACAAGGGGCATCTTTGCAACAAACAACCCAAGACATCACTTCTGGTGCAGTATCAAATAAAGAAACGCAATCTGTTAAAAGCCTATCCACCACCACAAAAGCATCTGTCAGTGCGTCATCAGCAACGTTTGTAACTACCAGTTCTACAGAAGCACAAACAACACAACTAACTTCTCGACATCTGGCATCTCAAGCCGTGACTGCAGCTGTACTGCCTACTGTTTCAAGTCAAACGGTAAATGCTGATACAACCGTCCTTGTGACAACTGTGCCCAGCAGTTCATCTACACAATGGGCAGCATCACAACAAACAACTCTAGATATCACTTCTTACACAGTATCAAATACAGAAAAACCATTCGTTACAAGCCAATCTACCGAAACAAAAGCAACAGTCAGAGGATCGTCACCCACGTTTTTGAATAACAGTTCTACAGAAACACAAACACCACAGCTTATTTCTCAAGATCTCATGTCTGAAACTGGGACTGCAGCTGTGCCTCCTACTGTTTCAAGTCAAATGGTAAATGCTGATACAACCGTCGCCGTGACAACTGTGCCCAGTATTCCATCTACAAAAGGGGCAACAGCGCAACACACAACCCTAAACAGCATTTCTGGCGCACTATCAAATACAGAAACACAATATGTTACAATCCAATCTACCAATACCGAAGCATCTGTCAGAGCTTCATCAGCCACGATTTTAAATACCAGTTCAACAGAAGCACCAACAACACAACTAATTTCTCAAGATCTCACGCCTCAAATCGTGACTGCGGCTGTGCCTCTTACTGTTTCAAGTCAAACGGTAAAGGCTGTTACAACCGTCCTTAAGACAACTGTGCCCAGCAGTCCATCTTCACAAGCGGTAACGTCGCAAGAAACAACCCCAGACATCAGTTCTGATGCGGTATCAAATACAGACAAACCATCTGTTACAAGCCAATCTACCAACACAAATGCATTTGTCAGAGCTTCATCAGCAACGTCTTTAAATACCGGTTCTACAGAAGCACAAAGACCACAACTTACTTCTCAAGATCTCACGTCTCAAACAGTGACTGCTGTTGTGCCTCCTACCGTTTCAAGTCAAACGACAAATGCTGATTCAAGCGTCCTGGCGCCAATGGTGCCCAGCAGTGTATCTATACAAAAGGCCACATCGCGCCAAACAGCCGTAGACATTTCGTCTACGATTATATCTGTACCCAGCAGAGCATCAACACCTGGAGAAATGTCACAACAAACAACACAACGGTTCGGTTTTGGCACCGTGCCGAACACAATGCAATCAACTGTAACAAGCCAGACTTCGAAGATTAATACACATGTCAGTGTATCAGCCTTGTCGCTATTAACTGAAGAAGTATTTGATACAAAATTACCGCCTGTTGCAAACCAAACGCTTACTTATGATACACCAATCATTACTGGATCCGTGAGCACATTTCATATGGAACCCACAGCGACTGAATCAAAACAAACATTGGAATATGTCTCTTCTGATACTGTTGCTAGTAAATCAAATACAGTCCGTACATCCTTCAATACTTCAACTCCAACGTTATTCGGCAGTGCGTCGACATCGGGAAAAGCATCAAAACAAATAACGCAAGGGCTCATTTCCCACACGATGTTTCCAAGCTCTACCAGCCAGGCACATTATTCAAATTCTCAATTCAATTCTGCAGCTGGTAATACTACGGTAATGCCTAATGTCTCAAGTAAAACAACGAAAGTTATTTTACCAAAGACGCCATGGACATCTAAATCAATAACTTCAACGACAGGGCCACTTTTTTCTAGCCAGGGAGCCAAAACAGATGGGTCAGACATTGTCACATCAACACGGCTTACAACGTCAGAGCATCGTTCCTTGTCACATTCACCCACGATTACTGAACATTCCAGAAGCATTCAGCCAATCATTGAACTGAATACCAGTGCGTCCAAATCGAATAAAACAACGTTCACAACAAACTTCAAAACCACCCAACCACTTACAGTAGACACGGCAACACAAACAAAATCCGTTCTCGCAACCAAGAAGATGTCCGATGGTTTGAATGAAACTCTTCACACGGCTGTTACTGAATATACGACGGTACTTTCTACAGCACCACAAGTTGCAGAAGGTACGTATCAAGCAATGGATTAGAAAGTAGTTTGTAGAGCATCAACACAAGCATTCTTAATATTGTCAATCTATCGTCTTCATTATTTGTATGGTGATGATGATGATATCAACAGAGGTATTCCCATTATTGTCATTCTATCGTCTTTATTATTAGTATGATGACAATTATAATGATGCTGGTGGTGATGATGATTATCCTTATTCTTTGTCTTCTGTCTTATAACTTTATCATGATTACCATTATTAAGTTTATACATATTTTTATCAGTATATTCTTTATCAAACACAAGTCAACTAAGTAACATCCGCCTGTAAATGTGATTGTCTTCAGCCTAGTGTATGTTTTTGTAGGTCCTTTGTTTGCGTATGGACTGGCGGAAGGTGATTCTATAGCAGATAATAGTGATGATGGTGTTTCTGAGAGACAGTACACATTAGACAGCACTATGATACTAGGAGAAAGTTATGATTTTTTTCACGTAAGTAGATAATAAAAAACGATGAGACATACAACCAGATCAGTAGCCAAAAGTGGGCTTTTCGTTATTCTTATAATATTGAATATTGATTAATTTCGATACCTTGTCCATGGAATTTAAAATCGACTCCTAATGACTATAATATTATCTTCTTCTTTATCCTAACATTTTACTGTTATTGAACTATTTGTTATACAGATTAGTTCCAATGGAATGGTGTCATTTGGTAACAAATCCAACGGGTATTTTCCTCGACCGTTTCCTGTGGACATCACAGATACAGCCATCTTAGCTCCCTTGTGGACAGATATCGACTTGAGTCAAAACAATGAGTCAACAATTTACTATCAGCAATATGGAGTAAATGATGGGCCATCACAGAAACGATATCTGGAAACTATAGCAGCAAATGTTGGCTATTTCGATGAGGTGGTTAACAATGGGAATACCTTTAACCCAACATGGGCTATGGTTGTAACGTGGGACCGAGTGCCGCCATATTTGCCGTCGAACAAATCATCAAATGAAGTAAATACCCTTCTGTGAAACATATTATAAACAATTCACACTTTTCCACATTGAAACGATCCGGGGAAACTTGGCTGACAAGGCAAATATTTCAGGTCGACTGACCTTCAGAGTAGATCATTCAATTTCCAGCATATTAAGATTTGCCAAGCTGGAACTTCCCTCTTTCTCCAGTGGTATATATAACGACAGCGTTGATACACAGGCACTTAAAACCAGTTAGCCATAGCATACCGTATATGAAATGTAAGTGTGTAGACCACAGTGTATCCACAATATATACATTATTAAAAGGTAAGAGAACGTGGTCGTTGTAGAAAACCCACACCTCAGTAGAATATCTAACAATTAAACAATATGTTATCCTACTTAAATCAATAGCGCACAAACAATATTGATATCAGGTGTTCATCGTAACAGCCACTTTCGTAAAGTCAGTCACATTCATTTCAAAATATAGCAATCTACTCGCAAAATTCCCTGAAGACAATTTCGGACAGACAGTGGTATGGGTCGGTTTGTTTACACGAATTTCGAGTAGATTTCTGTGATCTAAAATTGATTTTACTTCAAGATAATGGCTGTTATGATGAATAACTGATTCATATTTTTCGCCTGGAAATACGCGATGGGTTTGGGTCGACAAGGAGGGCAAGTCATTATTTCATTCAACTGAACACTGGAGTTTGGGATTACAGCAAATATGCAGTTGTCTCATCTTGTGATACTCTATACAAAAGGAATATAGTCCACACACTAACATTGCATATATCCTGTGCCTTCTTGGTTAAAGTGTGCATTGATACTCTACAAACAACTCTGTGCCAGAAACTTTTCTAAAGTTAAAGTCGTTTCTAAAAACGGTCATTTAGGCGGTTTAAATAAACCGGTTTATCCGGGCATTAGAATGTTGAGACAAGAACGCTTTAGTACCTTTCTAAAACAAAAGTGTAGAACATTTAATGTACAACATTTTATATTTCTCCATTTGTAGACGACAACATTCCAGTTAGCTGTTGCGTCTGACGGTAACCGTACTGTCATGTTTTTCAACTACGATGGAAATGAACCTGGGTGGGACCATAATAACGACGGTAGAAAAGCCTACGTGGGATATCACGGAGGGAATTATTCTTACAACCTTTACCCTTCTGGGACACCGGATGCATACGAGATAGCCTCTTTAGAAGGCAACTCAGGTACCCACGTAACAAAAACTTCTATTAATGTCAGCAGGAATCCAATGCTAATAGGTCGAAGTGAAAGTACAGTATTACCTTATCGTGTCGACTGTTTTTTTGTTTTGTTGCAGTTAGACATTGTATAAACGTATTCATCCTGTTACTAACTCAGTAAGGCATGTATGTACTCCTTAGATACTAAGATTGACTCAACGTTTCGGTTAAATGATCAACCGCTGATAAGGAGGCTTCTTCATCTATCCTGATTATAGATTTATCAATAAACCGAAATTTCGGTTCAATTTGGAATTTCCTATCATTGTTTGGTGCTGTTACTATTCCTTATGAGGCGAAGCTTTTTAGTGGCAATCATGACATCGTGGTTACCCTTCAGCTAATAATATTCTGCATAGGTGTACATAGGTGTTTTACCCTTAACGAAACAATTCTCAATTTCAAAATTTGGAGCTGTCTTTGGAGCAAAATCTTAGCTAGATTAGAACCCTATAGAAATACAGTCACATGCCAGATTGCAAATTACAGTTTGTCTCTCTTTAGCAAATATTGGATTAATATTGTAGAGAAAGAGATTTTGCTTGCTTCCATCGGGATTCGAACAATACGTCAGGAATCTAGGGATCATCAGTCTAGTGACTAGTCTAGTGAGGCACATACTTACCAGTTGTCATAGACGAGCAATAAGAGCAACGAGCAGATAAAAGACAAAGCTTAATTAACTTACCTGTCAAAGATGTTTCAAAGTTCAATCTATTGTGATCATCATAAAACAATGTGTATCCAAAGTAGTAGCTGTACTGGCAGTATGAGCCATATTACTGCAACCGTTTGACTGTGCTATTTAAAAACGTATGTGGACATTCCTACCAGAGTTATGTCCCCTTTTTGCAATAAAAAGATGCATGTAGTAGAGTCGAGGCACATACTTATTGACCATAAACAATTAATTTTATGTTTATGGTTGTCTTATGGCTACAGTCCATGTGTTCTTCGGGCTTAAAAACACATCAGTGGCTCTAGCTTATTTCATGTCTTAAACTAATCAAGGTTTATACAAAGTACGACAGGTATATAATTCAGGTAAGGATTCGGATTCCGTAAGCTAGCCGACGGAGCTACAAGCATGTCTTAAAATTAGGCGCACAGGGAGGTCGATTCAACATTTTTAAATCATGTTGTTCTCTAGATACACTCTCGTAGACAAGTCCCTGATTACATCCCTATGCTTCTTTTCAGACATCACGAGAGAAGGTAGTAACGAATTAGATAAGTCTAAGAAGTATAACAATTATTACCACACAGATACAAAGACATATGCTTTTGAAAATATGAGATTGAAAATAGCCCCTGTCATTTGACACTGAGATGAATTTTGTACTAACCAGTAGGTTCTCTATAGTTTTGTTTCCTGTTGTAGGCCATAACAGGTCTTTGTGAGAGATGTTTAGCGTTATGCAATGATTCTCTTAGACCAACAGAAAACCTTCATTTGGTACAATGTAGTTTTAACATCGAACACGTTTACAGATATTACGTATATATGGTTACACATAAATCAATACCTTATATATAATGCCATTTAAATGGTAATTACCTTTTCTCGAGATGCCTGTAGGTGGCCTATATCACAACACGACATGGAGATTTATTCAGAAACTTGTCTGTGAGCTTATGTAGAACATGCGCTTATTCATCGTTTTTACATCCCTGTTCCAGTCCGATTATCTAGAATTTTTGCTTGTGCTTTTACCTTTTCTTTGCTCTGTTTATAGGTTTACGATATGATATATTGATCACTTTAAATAGAGCTTGCTTAGAATATTCATTATGTTTAGTATGCATAGACTATGTGGTCGGTTGACACTCAAACTTGTAACAAATACAATACAATATAGCAGCATAAACATTTGCATCAGGGATAGTCAATGTTAATGTCATTGCTTTTAAAAATATTTTTCCACTTGATGTGTGGGAAAATGCTTAGAATATGTTATTTCATGTGCTAATCATACTTACTTCTGAAAGTGTTTTACCTAGATTTTCGATTAACAATGTTCTATAACATATTAAAACAATAGTATTACTTTGCAATTTGCCAAAACTCCAAGTGTTTTATAGCGTGATCTGATCGGTACAAAGTAGGAAGGCCGTTTCCCGTCGAAGTGTATAAAAGAAACCCTGTGGAACTGCCTAGTCCGCGCCCGCTTATTTGCCCATTAACGTTGTTTCTTGTCAAATTATGCTGTTAAATGCTCAACTCCCATTTCCAAAGCTGGCTTGACTCACAGCACGGGAAGAGGTCTAATGATGAATTAGAGCTACAGATCTAGGTTTAATCTTAACTATTTCAAATAACGCCTTCTTCGAAATAAAAGGAATCAAAAAAGCTACAGACATGTTTCTAACCGTATGCAAAACAGAAGTATGTAGTCTTGGTCCTCAACTTCGCGTAGACAGGATTGTACATAGCCGACCTGGCCATGGAGCAAACGTTGAACAAGCCAACGGCCCGTGATCATTTAAATCCAATGCTTAAAGAGAGGAACGCAGCATAAATTCATCTGACACACGATTGGTTAATTCTGACGCGGCACAGGCGTGAGACAAAGGATCTTTCCTGTAGTTTCATATGTCAATGATTGACCGTCGTTCATCATGGGATTGTAGAACACCTACCCCCCACCCCCCCATGTACAGCTTAATATTGCCATTCATTACGAGGCTGATGCCAAACACCTGTTACCACAGTCGGGAACTTGAAAGAATAAATTGTAGTGTCTGTATTTATGTCAAACTGTGGTATCCCAAGGACCATTCATTGATTGCTTGCACCTTGGCCGCTTTTATTTTTCAAATACTCCCTGTGCTCTAGGTATGCGTGGCAGATGGGTTTTCGATCTCACCAAGCCTAGACCTAACGGCGAAGATTATCATAACATGTGTCAAGAATGGCTGTCAGCAGAACGAGATCGAAAAGTCAAAGTCGTGTCTGAAATCCCATGTCCATGTGATTTCACTCAAGCATCACTGGATCCTCGATACGCTGTCTCTGACAGTGACTGTGCTGATAGCCGACAGACTTCTGCCTCTGGGTTTAAAACGGTAAGCCTTCTCATTTCTCAATGTATGAATCCCATGGTAACGCATAAATATATTGACTGGCAGATTTTATTGATTTTTCTAATTTGTTTGAGTTATTGTCCTTTCCTTCCTCTTCCGTTTTCTCGTAACAGCTATAACAGAGTTACCGGCTCGAACGATATTAATATTTCTGTAAAACAGCTCGTCCTCGTGGAGACTTGATTCGCATTGAATATGGCTGCAGCAGTAAACTAGTGCACAAG
>JAVFBX010251422.1:0-10027 GCA_034783855.1 Mopalia kennerleyi | reverse complement strand
TATCGTGGCAAATTATAGCGTGGTTACATTGTATTGATATATGTCCGTTCGCGGGAATTAATTTTCGCGCAAAATGTCTAACCGCGAATATCGCGAAAATTAATTCCACGCGAAAATTAAGTACTTTACAGTAATTGACTTATGCACTCAAGAGTATTTAACTAAATGTCAGCAACATTAGACATGTAGATCACTGGTGCATCCACACAATCAGATTTCTTTGTTTGTTTGACTAGGGTCTAACACACCGTACTCAGACTATTTCACCTAAATGACGATGGATTAGCCATTTCACACTGTTCCTTGCTTAAATACCTTGAAAACCCATTAACGAATTTTCAAAATTTTATGGGATTTTGTAACACCAAGGCTAAAGTTTCCAAATAGTTTCTACCTTTTTCCAACTTAAACAGCTGTGGAATATTGAGTGGCTTATTTTTTCATTTTCAGTTTGTTTCAGGCAAATTTGGTGATAGGTTTAGTCTCAAATTAAACTTACATTGAACAAATATTTGTGTGGTCTGTGAGGCATCTCCTGATACATAACAGGTGTAGTTTGCTGTATCACTGATGAGTATCTTGTTTACTGTGCTTCCTTCCTCTTCTCTACTTGACCCTGATTAAAATAATTATATGTTACATTTACAATATATACAAGAGATTTACTTTAACAGTATTATTCTCATTTTGTCTCTCATTAACACACACAACATTTTGCTTCAAGTAAGAATTCAGTTTAAATTACCTTTAAACCTGAGGGTGCTCCTGACTTTGAAACTATAAACATCCACTGTAGTTGAGGCCTCCTGAAGTATCTCGTAATAATCTGGAGAGACGGGTTCTCCATTTTTCAGCCATTCTATTCGAGGCTCAGGTCGACCTCTTGCCTCACAACTCAACTCAAAAGCTGCCAGCTCAATAGAAATGTTTCTCGATGGTGTTAGAGGGGAAATAATACTTGGCGGTTCTAAAAACAAAGCGTATCTATATTAAGTACCAGGTAGCTAATAAATACTTTTCTGAATAACAGGAGCACAACAGTACTAATATTCACAAATGTTAGTTACTACTGCTATGTACTAGCTAATTTGTTTGTTTGCTTGATTGGTGTAAAACGCCGTACTAGAGGTTATTACACTCACATGACAGTGTGCTAGCCCAAAGGGTGATGGGAACCACCCCGACACCACTGGCAACAAACAAAAACACCACAGGACCAAATACAGGAAAATCACAGGACAATAGAAAGACATCATAAACATATCGGCTTCCTGTTACTTTTTTGCTCAGAAAGCACCAGAGCAACAAGAAGCTCTGTCCAACCAAGTCAGTTAATTACTAGCATTACAGTTACTAGTATTCATATATACAGAGAAAAACAATTATTTCATCTGACAAATTAATGACGTGATTTTAGCTCTTGCTTAAATCACATGCTAGAATTTATTTAAAGTGAGACACATATGAGATGCACATAATGTTAATACTGTTTATATGTTCATTATAGTCAGTAAAACAGAAACATTGACACCTTATTTAAAAAAAACCATTTACATTCTTAAAACTGTTTCTATGTTTGTTTTATCGGGGTTTAACTCGGTACTTAAAGTTATTTCACTCCAATGACGGCACACCAGCCCAATGGGTGAATAAAATCACCCTTGACACCATTGGCAACAAACAAACACAAAACGGGAGAATCACAGGACGCAATACAAAGACATCACAAACTGATCCGTTTGCTGTTCCCCTTTAGCTCTGAGAGCACCAGGACAACAGTAAGCTTACTCCTCACTTATTGTTTTAATTATAAATACTGACCATTGATATATTTGGTCATTTCTCCCCAGACTCCCAAACCTAGTGGGTTTCTGCCTCTGCATTTATACAGCCCACTATCACTGAGCACAGCACTGTCTATGATGTAGACAGGCCCCAGCACACTTTGTGCGGAATCCCCCTTTATCCATTCAACACTTCCAACTGGAAAACCTGTAAATAAGTAAAATAACATATATAATAATATCACATTAATAAGAATTTTTGATTGATTAACATTGATTGACGTTAAGTTCAATGTTTTCCTTTGGAATTCTACCCAAAAATGGAGAAAAAAAATTGCTGAATCCAAAAATGGTGTGATTTATTTTCAGTAAAATTAAATTAATACAAAACACTTTTTTATTTCAGACAGAAATAAAAAGTTAGACAGTTCCTCTTTGAACTATATGGTAAACCTTGGATCTGGATTTTAAAATATCCATGGCACAAATTCAACTCAGACTAACGAATTGCAGAAATAAAACAGATCAGAATTAAAAGAATTTGATCTAATTTTATTTTTAAAAATTGTTTGTAATCTTTCCATCACTCTTTTCAAGATTTTATTCATAGACTCTTGTGAAATTTAAAAGATGATTACTTTGATTGTTATTACCTGGTTCAGGAATTTCACACCTCAACTCCACTCTATCTCCTATGCTCTCAGTACCAGGGGAGACAACTGTCGCTTGACCAGGTATATCTGAATAGTAAGTAATCAAGTAAGTTATGCCAGTTTTTTCTTTGCCATTTACAAAGGAACATGACACAGATTGGGAATGAAGATTCTATCAAAATAAATATTAAAATTCAACTGCAGTCAACGACCAAAAACTCCAGTTCCTGTTTTTTTTTTTCCTGTTTCCGAGAGGAATTTCGTAAAAACCACCCCTTTCATTGCAGGAACCACATTGTGTGACTCACTCACAATTCCTTAAGATGACAGATGGATTCTATTTCATGAACGATAGACATTGAAGTAGGCTGAGAACTTTTTAATAAGCCGGCACGCTAACCTGTGATCCATCGGACCATGGCTGTATGCCCATAATGGACTGAAAGTGAAAGCCATTTCTTAACCCCTTTAAATTAGAGGCAAGTCACAACTAGCGAGAAGCAAATTATACCTATATCATATAATCATAGTCAACAAAATTCCATTTATTAATCATCAAACAAAATCAAAAAAAGATCAAACTATCATATGAAGAAACTAAAATCAAGAAGTTGGATTGGCAAATTGTAATCAAAATTATTAAGAAATTTATTTTACATTTAATATCAAAAGTCATATATATTATGTCAGACATGGCTTTACATGTTTGCTTTTGTTTCTGTCTTAACATAAGAAGTTAAAAACATTTATAATTTTTTCTTTTCACGTTGCATTATTTAAGCTTGTGTATCACTAGAAAATAAGATGTTAATATTGATCTAGATATAAAGCTGTTTGTTTGTTTGATTGGGGATTACATTGTAGTCAAGGGTATTTCACTTATATGACGACGTATTGTCCACTTCATACTGTTCCTTGTCTTATTACGGTGGAAAACTGGAAGAAACCTCGTAACCTCCCCTGGGATTGCCGAAGCCACATCGTGTGACTCACTCATATACTTGATGGTCGACAGACGGATTCGATCCAGTGAACGGTAAATTGAAGTAGGATTAGGCACATGCTGCCACAAAGCCACGGCCACGAGACAGGTATACAGCTGAGAAATAAGGATCATCCTAGACTGATTCAGACAATTTATTTCAATCATGATATTAACCTACAATGGCACAAGGATACTTAGAAACTAAAATCCTGGAATCATCTTAATCAAATAAATTTTCTATAAGAGACATGTTTCTGAAAACATTGTCATCTCAAGATGCTAGCTTACAAGGAACCTACAGACTTCAGGAGTTTCTGAAAGAATTTTAATCTCAAGAGAAAGTAATAACAATATATGTGTATATTTACTTACATTGTACAAGAATTTGTACTGTCTTGCTGGCACTTTTTTTAACAGAGGCCTTTCCGGATGGGTATAGCTCATTGGTCACATTGCAAGTGTAGTTTTTGGCATCCGTCCGACTTACAGATAGAATAACTAAGCTAGGTGTGTATTTGGTGTCGTCATTAGTAGACCATGTGAAAGACGCTGGGATGGGTAAAGCATCAGTTTCACAGGTCACATTAACATTACCCTGCTCATTGACAATCAATTTGTCTTGAAAATTCACAATCTCTGGTCCATCTGCAACATAAATACAAAGACATCACAAACAGATCGGCTTCATGTTAACCCCTAAGCTCTCAGAGCACCGAGAACCTCCCCCATATTGATAACAGACTTCATAAGGAAATTATTTCATACCATATGAAACAGAGACGACAGGCAATACAATAAAAGGCTGTTTGAAAAATGATGTGCTGACAACACAGTTTTAGCAAGAACCCTGTCCACTTGTCATTTGAGGTGGGTGGAAATTCTGAATTTTAGCTTGAACCCCGTCCACCGGTCATTTGGGCTGGGTGGAAATTCTGAATTTTTACATGGGAATATAGAATAATTTACAATTGGACAGGCAAAATTTCTCAGAAAGGGATTTCTGACAAGCAGATTTTCAATCCTAGCTACAGGAAGATGCAGGCTGACCACCTGGTCTGATGTCCCGAGCGTCACCAATCCAGTTTGAACTTCAATGAAAGTTTGTAATCATGAATAGATGTTCAGTAAACTGTGTCACCAAACTATTGAGAACAAAAAATAACTAAGGGAGAAGTGGCACAATTTCAAAATTCAGTCCATGTCAGCAAAAAAAATAATATATTTGTGTCATTAAAAAAGTGAGTATTAACAGAATTAGACTCAACTACTTTGAACAAATTCTAGAAGAGAAATAACAGAAATACTCTTCAAATAAGGGACACAACTCTAGTTGACAGTTGATTCTTGTTGGGCTTGTTTTTATAAGGCCATATCTTTGACCCTTGTCTATAGACTGTGTAAATTAAATGTATTCCTAAGATAACATACATACAAGTTGCCTGGTATATATAAATCTTCTGTATAGATATTTTTCATTCTTGACAAAGGTTATAAAATAAACCGAAATATTGAATGACTATGTATCCATGTGTTTCTGTTATTGGAGTTGTAAGTTTACTCTACTTTGTTTTTTACATCACTCAAATGGTAGAAAGGGCTCTATAAACATGTAATAGTGACTATTAAGCCAACAATGCTGGTGCATATATAAAGGTTTTCTGTTTTTATAATCATCACTGAATTGTTTATGTGAGAAAATGATCAAACCAGGAGTTGTAAAATATCAGGTGAATAGAGTGTGTGTAACTGTATCCTGGCAATTTGACTCCCATTACACTGGTTAGGGTGTGATTTGACCTGACATATATTTACATTGACTGTACTAGTAAACAGCCTGTCACATGTCATTATACACACAGCTATCTGTGTATTATTAACCACTCAAGGGAACTAGTCTATGACTGCTCAAGTCACTACCTGTATTGTAGTTGGCCAATAAATTAGCTGTTGATATAAATATATACTAGTAACATATATGTTGATCATCATGTTGTTGATATCTCCTACAGATAAATACAAAACTCTGAGGTTTATGGGTGGATCTGTTATCTCCAATGACTGGATAGGTGACTCATAGAAAAGTTTAAAACCAATCTTTGTTCGTGTGATTGAGGTTTAATGCTGTACTTGAGGCCAATTCACTCATATGATGACCCTGGTCGCACAGAGGGTGAGGGAAATCACCCTCAAAGCCATTGGCAACAAACAAAGACAAGAAAGGACAATAATAGGATGGAATGGAGACACCTCACAGCTCGGCTACATGTTGCCCCTAAGCTCTGAGAGCACCAGGTCAACTGGAAGCTCCTCCTAACCACATGCACAGACCATCAACCCTAAAAAATACCAGGCATCTAATCTCACTGGTAAATTAAATAGTACTTTAAACCATTCACTCTCAATACTGTCCCAATAGTGGTCTAGAATATTTATTCAATTTTAAACAAATGTTTCTCACTAAGTTTGAACCAACCCGCATAATAAAACATCAGTGTTGTTTATAAAATAGCCCAAATGATCTTCTAGGTTTTACATGCTGTTTTGATAATCTTTTGTTTCAGATAACTGGCATGAATTTTACTTAGCTGAAAAAAGTGTATAAATGTTGAACATATACTTACATTGAACGGTTAAACTGAGAGATTTTGTTTTGGCCAGACCGACTCCATTGTAGGCAGAACATACATAGGCTCCACTGTCTGTCTTCTGTATACTGGTGAAACGTAACTCATTTGTGATAGCTGAAACCAATAGAAACATTAGATATGTTACACCAAGGTGAAGTATAAAAGATTGTTTGTTTAAATCACTGGCAACAAATAAAGACAAGACAGGACACAATACAAACAGATTGACTTTATGCTACCCCTTAGTATTGATATCTCCAGGGCAACGGGATTTATTTGTTTGTGGTTTAACATCGTACTCAAGGTCATTCATGTATACATGTATGATGACAGGTTGTCCACTTCACACTGTTCCTTGCTGAATGACGGTGTAAAACCGGAGTAAACCTTGTAACCCCCCACTCAATTTTCGTAATTATTTTTTTTTTTAGCAAAATGTACTTAGGAAAATGACTTCTATTAACTCTGAATAACATGTTTGTTATTTTTTTAAATCTCTTGTTTTTTTCAAGTGTACTGCTATAATGGTTTGAAATTACAACTTCAGTTGAATTATCACCCAACAACAGACAGATAGACACAATCCCTTTAACTAAGAGTTTCTCAGTGAAGTTGTCAACCAGCTACCATAACAACTGTCTAAATCAAAATGCCTCATAACTACAACATGAGATCTAACAGAAGAAACAGAATGGAAAAAAAAGAAGTAATGTAAATCTGTGATAAGCGACGAGGACAGGTCAAGGAGACTGATGACTTCCCTTCATGTTGGGATAATGTGTCAACATCCTCTCATGTCTACTATTCTTAGCTTTCATAGCAAAAAATACAATACTAAAGATATAACTCTACGTAGAACTGACATGACTAGTCAAGCTAAAACAATCTAAAGCAGAACTATAGCCACAGGATTAATAACACGCACTTAATATTATTCTGTCAAACCCTGGGAAATACATAGCAAGATTCATACAATGCAAATGGTAATTACTGACTTAATTATTTTCGTTGCAGAGTTAGCGTACTCATGACCAAAATAACTGAGTAAAGGTAACAGATCTTTTACTATAAGAGCATTGCTGACACAGGGTCACTAAATTGGTGTCTTTTTTTTATTGTGAAATTACTCCAAACTGTTTTATATTGTGGAGAAAGATGATTTTACTTCCTCCAACAGTGATGTAACCCTTGACATCTTGATGATAGGGCTCCAATTTTATTGTGTGAGCTACAGAAGGTGACGCTAGAATTACGGAATTAGAATAACGGAAGTTTAACCAAAGGCTGACGATCATGATTCTTCTTGCCATGAAACACTGACACAGGTCTTTTTTCTCTCCCAATATACAAACACAGTGGTGTCAGCTATTTGAGGGTCTGATGATACTGAGATTGAGCGCGTCGACTCAAGTGTTATTGTAAATTATAAAACAATACAAGTGTATGTCATATATATGATTATATTAGCCATTGTCATGACTACATGATTCTGTAAGAAGTATTAGCAAAATACATATTTTCAAAACCATCAATGAATCACATGCTATTAATATTAAGCAGTTCCACCTCGAAATTATTGCCAACTTCCTGCCTCGTGATATATACCGAGGATGGACAAGATTGTTTCATGTATTTATAGGTTATTATACACAACTGAATCCAATATGGAGTTTTATTGTACGAGTCCACGTCGGGTTGAAAGTCTGTATTGGACGTGCCGCCGAAGGCTTCGAGTCCCATACAGACTTTCAACCTGACGTGGACGAGTACAATAAAACTCCATATTGGATTCACTTGTGTATAATAACCTTTTTATTATACACAGAGAGGCCTAATGTAGAAGGGATGACTTAGCTCAAAACATGTATGTTACATTTCAGAACATTCGCTGGCTTATGAAAAACGTTGTGAAGAGATAACGTTATGACGTCTTTTGTCATCTTCGACAGTGTCCTAATGATGCAGCTGATTATGATGTCATGCTTTTGTACACAAAAGCTTCTTTCAGTGAAGTAGCGTGATGTCGGATCCAATATGACTTTTTCTAATCCAATATGACATTCAATCAAATCCAATATGGCATTCTATTGTACCGTCACGTGGTATAAACATAGTCTTTTCATTGGATAATACATCCAAGTGTATAATAATGTTAATTATAGATATGATCATTAACTTACATGGTAACGTGATGCCATCTTTCGTCCAGGTATATTCCACGGCCATAGGGTTAGCCTTCACAACACATCTTATAGCGACGTTTGAATCCAGAACTACCACATATGATGGGTCAAATGGTTCGAAGGATATTAGGGGGGCATCTGAAAAATCAACCACAACGTATAAATGTTCTGTGATATCATAAATACTGACAGCCAAAAAACTACTGCCATCAAATTTGAAACGGATTCTTGAGAATTAAGGCCCAGCACTTGGTCAAACCTGTTGTTTAAATGTTGTGTTTTTTTTTACATATATGAAAAGGAATATGATACCAATCTATTAATAGATGTTTGCTTGTTTGATTGGGGTTTATGGTTAAGGTTTATGGTCATGGCAAGCTTGGCCAACAGGAAGGAATTCCCCTCAACAACAAACAAAGGCAAACTGGACAAGACTAGGACAATTACAGGATGCAATACAAAGACGTCACAGACAGATTAGTTTCATATTGCCCCTTAGCTCTGACAGTCAGCACTAGGGCATCAGGAAGCTCTGCCTACCCTCAGCCCCATTAAGTCAACCCCCACCCCTGAAAAAAATGTAAAATTTCTCGCGACCACTAATTTTCAGGTTAAAAATTTCTCACCAGATTCTACATACGACAATTATGGTTTGGAAAAAAATCTTAAACATCGTGTACTATAGGATTAACTATTATGCGATAAATTCAACTTTTTTCGGTTTGACATCAATATGGAAGTATAAAAAAAATTTATTTTTTATTTTAAATTTCTCACCAGACGTAGGATTTCACCCGACCCACGGTCGTATGGTCACATGATTTTCCAGGCGTGGTCAACCCTCCATCCCATTTAAAGAAATTGCATTAATAGTCACATAAACATTAATGACATTCAATTGCAAATCCATTAAAACTTACAACATCAAAAAAAAACGACTGGTAAGGGAAGCCGTTATAAATCCCACTTACATTTGACGCTCAGAGTTCTGTTGGTAGAAACATGTGCGTTTTCATTGACTTCATTCCATACTTCACATCCGTAGGTGGTCTCGTCATCCTCCCATGTAAGTGTGACAGAGAGCCGGCTAGATGTGGTAGCTCCTGAAGTGGATGTTTCACCGCCTGCTATAGACGCCCCGTTTCTCTTCCATTGGATTTCAGGTGCTGGGTTACCGCTTGACGATGAACAGGTTAGCTCTAATGTATTTCCTTCTGTTAATTCTAAGCTGGAGGTGTCTGGTGAGATCACTGGCTTATCTGGCGGAACTGAGCAAAAAAAAAGAGAGAGCAAAATTTCACATACAACATATGAAAATACATAAATTTTAGACCAATTTTAAGGAATTACAATTTTATTAATTAAAGATGAACAAGATAAAATGAATTACTTCATTAGTCCAATGGAAGAAAAAGAATGACCCTGCTCCTCTTGTTTTCAAATTTATTAAACAAACATAATTTAAATCAGAAACTACAATTATACACGAGATAATAAATAATGACTTAAAATCCTTGTACCTGGGTAATTGAATAAATGTTGTCTTTTTAGGTAAGATCTAATATATAAATTTATATTTGATGTTTATGTTTAGCTAGTAAATGGAGTATTCCAAAAATAAATCAAGGATATAGTTTATAAAACATATGAAATTGTTGATGTTTATGTTGAATGACACATGTCAGTCCTTTCCATTTAAAAACAGTTTTAAAACGAATAAGCTTATATGAGAATATGTGTGCATTATTGCACTCTGGATCCCAGGTAAAAAACAAAGCTGAAAGGTTAAACTACT
>JAVFBX010251411.1:0-10028 GCA_034783855.1 Mopalia kennerleyi | reverse complement strand
GCTGATCTGTTTGTACGTTTTATTTTTGTCTCCTTCGTCATATAAGTGAAATACCCTTGAGTACGACGTTAAACACCGATCAAACAAACAAACAAACCATACTGTACCCGTTAGGTCAGGGGCAACGCTTTCATCAACCCGTTGAGTCAAACATGTATTACAGCATTGAAGGTTTGAGATTCAGGGTCTCGTGCCAAAGTACATAACAGCTATATGAACAGAAGTTACTTTGTTTATTAACAATATCTACAGGAACAAAGTGTCCTTTCTCTCTATCTTTTGTTCGACACAATCTGACGAACTTTCGCCCTGGCATCAACGAAGCATCGTCTGAATTTTAAGAAAACGGCCAGGAGTCACCCAAATTTGCATATTATTAAACAAGTGATAATGCCGCTACGGGGATTTGATAAAAATGAAAAGAGTGGCTGCCATTTTGACAAAGAAAACATAGAATTGCATCCCAGTACGTAGACAAATGTGCTTTTCGTTCACGACCATTATAAACTCCCAAGAGAAAACGCCAAGGGTCTACGAAATGGAAACACGTGAACATTTTTAAACTGAGTCAAACAACATCTACCAAAATTATAATTTTGTGTTCGAACTATTTTTATTTTTTGAAAGTTGTAGCATGCAGCTGATAGAGTTTGCACTCAACTGCGGCTAATTTTTTATGATTGTTTTACACTACACTCAGAATAATATAATATTTTAACCTGTACAGAGTCGCATGCTGCATTGCAATTACTAGCTGAAGCCAAAGTTTACGTGAACCAAAGCCATATGGGCCACAGACGAAAACCAGGAACGGAATAGTGTAAAGCAAAGTAATTAGGATTCTTTTATTTTACTGTGCAAATAGTGCTAGTTGTAAGTTTATTGTTAATAACGTAACATAGGCAGGGCAGCCAATCGGAAAATCAGTAGTGACTCTGTTTAACAATGAACTAGAAATACGTTCAATCCCAATAGCGTCCTAGGGGTGATGGACCCAACTTATATGGCGCCTTTGTGTTGTTCTTTATGAGGCACTTTATTAATGATTGACGGTCTGTTCTGGTCCGCCAAGTCTCAACGTCTTCGCATTGTAAACAGGATATAGTTCACCCATAACAGATCTAGCCAGTAATCAGAATATCCAGCAAAAGATTTATAACAAAATTATTTAATTTCAGAGATGACTTATAATGTTATGGATGTCGTATCTCCAAAACTATATGACTTCTGTTTGTGCAAGAAGCGTTCAATAATTGAATCAATACTTTCTTAAAATAGAAAGCAAAGTATCCAGAGGGAATAAAGTCTACCGGAATACGACTTTTTTATTGGGCCCTTGGGCACATGCCCATATCAGGAAGAACTATATTGGCTACAATCGCCCTGAATTTAATTAAATAACAAGTCGTCCTAGGATAATGTGCACTGCAATGGTCAATAAGTGTATACATTGGAAGATATAAATATATAACACGTATGTCTTTAAGTTTCAACCAAATAATTTAGGGCCATTTATTCAGCATCCTCTTAAAAGTCCTATTTAAACTTTTGGTGATTATATGTGTAATGAAAAATCAGTTGTTTAGCTTCAATAGTGTTGTCACGCTGCTCACTAGAGGTAGCCCCGATAGGTACATCCATTCCGATCAAAAAAGCAAAGCAAATAAATACAAAATTGCCTTTCAAGATATATTTACTCGTGTACATTTACAAGAACACGACGCGTTTTAATAGAGTACAAGTTCGATACCGTTAGTTGCTTTGGTAGCTTAACGTGAACTGACGACATCAATATGAGCAGCGTGAAAATGCCAAGCAACATTGAAATACCCGGATAAATATGGCAAAGTAACTAGATTATTGTGCTTCCCTGGAGGATTGCCGGGAGAAACAAGACTCCAGATGATGTGCTTTAATTGACGGGTATTCTGCTTCTCAGGAACTCAGTCTCTTTTATTACGGACTGATGAAATCCGTAGGGATTCACCCCGACTGCAATCAAACTTTATTGTAACACAAGACCTGAGAAATCTGCAGCGTTTGGGAAAAGCCGGGGCACAGAGTCCTGGACAGAATTGATTCCTGTACAGATTTATGACTCAACCATTCATTTATATAACCTATGGTCGAGTTGACTAAAAAGTAAAAGAGTTTTCGGAAAAGGAATGATTTAGATTTTCTGTCCATTGACTGCAAGAAACTGATTAACACAATACAGATGGAAGTCTTACTTTATACAGGACAATTTGTGTAGGGTGTACAGATTGTTGACTAGGATTCCAAGATACCTAATTTACGAGAAAATTTATAAGTATTTGTATTCGCTAAAACAACCCCTGTGATTATTGTATGCCAAACAATAATTCTTGTCCTTTATGCTATGTAATATATGCCTTTGTTCTTGGTGAATAAATAAATAAATAACTGGAGCTAATCTATCCGGTGGTCGACAGACGAACTGGAACCCGTGGACGGAACATCGAAGTGTGTTAGTAAGCATACACGCTTATCAATAGGCCGCCACTGTGAAACCAACATTCATATCAATTCTGGAATAAAATGTTTAACTGGCAACGTTTCGGATCTGAATGAAAACAGACCCTAATGTAGAATCTTTTAGATTGTGTGTTTTTTTTTTCAGAAAAAAACCCACAGGGTAATATGACATTATTTTGTATGCCAATCAGAGTTTAAACAAGAATTTCCAAAGAAAAAACTGACAGAGCCACTAATCATTCAGTCAGCCATCCAACCAAGTTAAATTATAAGTGAAAAAGCAGAAATTTGCTTGCATAGTTTTGAGGGGGTATAGCAAAACATAAACATCTCCGCAGTGTGACAAAACTCTAAGCCATCTTGCCATGTCGATAGCATTGGTTAACCCATGGTTTACAGTCACCCGATCAATTCTGTTTCGTTGTCTTTCAGCGAGTGATTCATACATCACCTAAATTATGCTCTGCTTGGTTTATACAATTTGTTATTTTGTGTCACCCGTTTCAGCAAATCGTTTTTACTGTAGGAAACTTTCATTGATTAGTACAGCAATAAAAAATCACAGCATAGAAGATATGGTTGAAAAAGGATATATGATCAAAGCTCAAAAGGAAAAATCAAATAAAATACCGACAAAGAAATATGAGACGATGCCAGTGGAATGCAAGCACAAAATCGTAATGTTTGATGGTGATTGGAACTGTCACCAAGACAATAGCCTTTCGCGTCTATTGTAAAATATTTAAAAAAAACTAATTGATATTGAAATATATATGTGTGTTGCTATCCAGCTAACCCATTACTCTCGAAATAGTATCAGTTAATTGCTCCCCATGGTTTCTGTACCCATTCTCGAGTTTGGTGGCACATGTAGATAGAATGGTGGGTTTAATCGGATTGGCTTGGCGTTAGTTACGTAACTCGAAATTAACAATAGTCGTATTCGACTGGACTTTTTCGTTTAGCACGGTGGAGTCGTTGTCTAGAATTTTGTTCCATTGGTGGATTCGTTTCGATGCTTTACGGGATTTTTATTAAAAGAAGTTTACACCATACATTCCTCAGAATTAAATTCACAATCAAGTGTGGAAATGAAATACTCCCCAAGATTTGCTAAAAAAAACCCTTGATAAATGCAATGAAGTACAAATTTAAAAATATAGTTCCTGACTTCCGGGTTAAAGTCAAGCAGAGACAGTTAATGCGAGTCTTATATACTACAATCGACAATGGGTGTCTTGGGTCAGCGGTTTTAAAAAATGTTGATCTGTGAGTTAATTCTATGCATGATGGTTACGCTGTGCGAACAGTGTTAATGAAAGAGACTGATGTAAACTTATGTTTTGCGATGACTTTGACGTTGCAAATTAACGAAAACGTAAATATTTCAAGCAGCAGCGACTGCTGGAGTTATAAGTGGAAATTACAGCAATTTGATATGCATAAACAGCATTACAAAGATGGCTTATAAAACGTCACATCATGTGGGAACAGATCGAAATTAGATTCGAAGGTCACATTTTATAATAATAGATCAAGGGCAAACACATGTTTTTGTTTAAAAAGTATCAAAAGTCCATCCACGCTGTAACGCGACGAGTATTACTGCGATTGTCTGTTCAGTAACCATTTAATCAATTAATAAGTGACCTTACATAATGTTATATGATGTGTGTTTGTGCCGAAACGTTTCAGGCTAACTTGACTTGTTGGATGAATCTGCAGTCCGTCCAGCTGCATGGCCTCTTAAAAAATTTATATTATCTAAGGGTATCAGTATTTTCGTTATTTTGGGAGAATACTTTCTTAGTTTGAACAAATTCTAGTTCAGAAAATTTTGCAGGTTGAGACCCGTCCGGGAATCGAACCCACGACCCTCAGAGTTAGGCACCGAATCGCCAGCAGTATTCGGTGCCTTTCCCTTGTGCTTAGATAACATACCCTTTATCTATTGGTATGTTTGACTGTTCTGCATGGGGATATGATTGAGGCCAGTCCTCCTTTAAATGAATATATCTTTAATCCGTTTTCAGAAAGACCAACATTGGAACTATATTTGCTGAACTAGAGATATGCAATTATGTTAACGTGTTTTATTTCTGAAAAGGGCCGATTTTTTAAAATGATTTATTTAACACCGTTAATTTGTTTGTGTGATTAAGAATTTGTTGGCAATATATTGGCTTATGACACCAAACTTGAAAGTACATTTTGAAATATAGTTATAGACAGGGAAAGATTGTGGTGTAAAAGCGGATGAGACTCAGAAGAGGTGACAGTGGATTGGAACTGATCTGCACTCAGCCGTATTTAATTCTCTAGACTAGAATATAGAGAGGATTTGGTGAGACTAGTGGAGGTTTGTATCGACACGAGAGGATAATCATTGACATGTGTCTAGTATCTCACACACTTAGATCTTTCTATGGTAATACTTGCGTTGGCCACACAATGTTTAATTTGTCATTAATAGCATGCCATTACCCATACATCTTATTCACTATCTGTCAAATATTCAGTTAATACTATATTAGAGTATCCTGTACCAGCAACAAGATTGACATGGATTGATGAAAATGGTTATCTATGCCGAATATAGCTTCTCCGTTTATTTTATTATGTATATATACAAACTTTAGTTGTACGGTGTGTTACGTTAATCAGCGCTGTAAAGAATACTGCTGAAAACTTTGTCAACTCTGATGTAATTTCATCATGCCGGTATTAATGGTTCTTGTAGCCAAAAACAGCTTCTCCGTTTATTTTATATATAAATGTATGTATACAAACTTTAGTTGGACGATGAGTTATATGAAGTATCACAAGCAGCGCTGTACAGTACACGGCTGACAACACCGTCTACACTGATGCTATCTCATCATGTCGGTTTACACCTTTGTCTTAAGCACTGAGTCTCCTATAAACTGAAGGCCTGCGAGTCGACAAAAAACTCACATAATTTCCAATTCAACGCATGCCTTCAGGGGAATTCTTTAATATTCATCTACTGGTCCCTGTGTAACGTTAAACATTCATCATTATTCATCTATTCCTTTTATAAATTCCAAAAAGTCGTACATTAGCACCCTGTGGGTTTATCCTTATCACAACGCGCACTTCTCTCACAGTTTTTCATTTCCCGATAGAATACGTTCAGGTGTCTTCAAATCAAATCATCTGCAACTGAAGCCAGGACTTGAACATCCTCTGTCATTAATTTCCTGTTTGATTTTTTATGATTGTTGTTTTCTGTAAAATTTAATTATTGTTTGTTTCTAGCAACATTCTTGTATTCTAACGCTAGCATGCAACTGCTAGTCTAGCTTGTGAAGGTAATACCAGCTATATTAGTGAGGAAATAAAACTAAGCACTGTTTACTTGAATGTTTTAAAGTGCCCGCGTCATTTTTTTTGTGTGTATCATTATTTATTACTGAAGTGTGTAAAGGCCATGGTTATATAAGCATGGTAGTCATGGTAGGTTGTAACAGATTTAAAGGTAGTAAAAACAGTTCTCGTGAGGAAATAAAACTTATCACTGTTTACTTGAATGTTTTAAACTTCCCACGTCTGTGTTTTTTGTGTATTCTATTATTTATAACCGAAGGGTGTAAATTTTTTGATATAGGCAATTAATTGTTCTGGGTGGGATAGCATTAGCAACATGCAATAATTGAATGTGTTCGTTCGTCGTGAATTAAATCGTATGAAATATAACTGGGTTGATAGCAGGTTTACAGGAATTGTTGGTTATAACTGATACCGGTGGATGTGGATGGAGATTTAATCCAATTCCAATATTAACTGAAGATTATTTCCACTGATTGGCTTAAATACACGATAACACAGTTAAACCATCGCTGCTATCGACAAAAATTACCAGAAGTAATGTGGGGATGGATTTAATTTGGGATGGAAATAAATTCGGCTTGTGGACGATTAGATTTCATAATTCAGTTCCCATTCCGTTTGTTATCGCCTGGGGGAAATATGTTCAGAGCAAAGCTGTTGAAACACATTACGTTGTTTAAAACATCAATGGAATAACACGGACATTAATGTGATTAGACGAGCATTACAAATAAATATGTGTTTACAAACAAGTAACACCTATCAATTGAGCAGCAGCGTAATTAACAAACTAAAAGTATTATTTTTTAAAAATGGAAATTTACGTCAGTCATATTAGAACCTGTATCAGACGAAAACCAGGCAATCAAATTTATACCGGATCTACTTTTCCAGGCGTGCAGGTCGAGCGTGTCACCATGGCGATCACCCCGCGTTTGATTAATTGTCTGTTTCCGAGTTTTCATTTGCAATATTCGAAATTCTTCAAAGTTATTATTTTTATTTCCTGCCCTACATACAGTTTATTCTTGTCATCGCGTATTCATACGTGAAATTAAAGTACTATACGTTTTTTGCGCATTACTTATGTTAATCGATCAACGCTTTTATATTCATGCGCAGTGAAATTTAATTTTAATGTCATGCAAAAATAATCAAACCTCACTCGGTAGGGATGATTTACTCATCTTTGGAGTGGGATTTTCATCTCAGAATCAAGTTGTGTTAGATCTTCTTACTATCGGGCAGGAATTGTACGTCGTGGTAAATTTTAGCTGAAAATGTTTATGCTTGTCGAAATGGTGGTTATAAGACAACATCATATGGACCACTGTAACCCGGCCCTAGATTCCGTTTTTTTGTTTTAATACTATAAATGGCTTTAGACATGCTAACTGACCCCTTTGAGACGACATATCTATAGTATTGGTATATTGTTACAACACAGTATAAACCATTATAAACTGAGAGAGAATTCAAGCGAATCTGAAAAGGTTGGTCTGACGTATTTTCAGCTCAATTTCAACTTCTCTATTGTCGCCATCTATTTAAACCCTAGGGACATGAAAACCAGGCACCCATTATTCAACGTAAAACTTCTTTTTATCATCTCCGTTGTAGTTATCCATTTATTCTTATTGTGAGTTGGGTTGGGTGTTGATGTCGTATTTAGGCTTTGTTCAATCAGAATACGGCGTGAAAGCCCAATAGTTTAACGCAATTACCCTGGACTTCACCGACAGCTTACAACCACAAAAAAGGACAGTCGCAAAACCCAATACTAGTATACTTCAACAATACAAGCCTCGTGTTGCATCTTGGCTCCTAGACCTTTTGAGTATGACAACTTCATTATAAATTTATCCAATTATGGTTTTCCATACAATCTTAGACACGATCTGAAATAAATTTTCATGAAATGTTAACCTTGTAAGGTTACTACAACTAGAAAATATATCACAGCAAAGATTTTCCCGTTTTTATTTGTGCTAATTCACGGAAATCAAAACGGGCTGTTCAATAACATAACTATGTGACTTATTGGTACATATCAGTTTTTTGTCTATTGTGCCTCAACAGCCACAGTGAAATTAATCAAATTTAAGTATCATTGTTTTTATACTATGGGTAACTTTCATTTTCAAATGTATCCTGCGAAACAGTACAGCTTACAGCGAGATAAATCAAGAAGGCAGGTTGATACTTGTGAAAACAATGAGTGGTGGTTGTGTAAATGCACTCCACATACCTCCCTATATCACAGACAAAGAGCTTGAATACAAACCCACGAGACATCAACGCAATTAATATGACATCCCTATCTATAGTTACGCTTCGGTGATAACATTAACGTTAATAAGTAAACACCTGCGGAACACCTTCTAGTTTGCCCAAGCGTATAAATGTAACCCAACGAACAGGACAACACCACTGTATTCCAAAACTGGATTTAGATTGAGATGGAAAACAAAACATTAAGAATTAAGAACCGTTGAATTTAGAATACATCAGCATGAATATCAACGGTGATTGATTTCAGGTAACAGTAAACGTGGTCCTTATAGCCGAGCACAGAATGGGAAGCTGTGTCTATTTGTATGCACACAATGGCACACCGATTAATTTCATGTATCAATACTTGCATCAGGTAAAGTTTCAGAGACAAATGTCTTATGCATATTAATCCCGAAAAAAGGTAACTCAAATTTACCTTGCAAAGAATATAGGTGATATAATGTTCCCAACGCAGATACTTACGTGTAAGTTTACATTAATGGAATCCCGAATAATTGACGAATGACAAATCTTAGTTATCTGATACAGACCTTTAACGAACACGAATCTGGGGTGTCTTGTTCTCATAGATTAGTTTCTCCAATACAACTGCATCTCTTGTCTATTCTCCAATGCGTAACTTATTTCAGTATTTCATTAGATCAGATACAACTGCAGATATGCAGTATTGCGTTGGCTTTTTCATCATTTCTTTAACCGAGGGAATACATTTCCCATATCATATTTACTAAACAGAGAGTGACTGTTGTTTTAAGCGAGTCATCGGGTTTCTTTAATATTACACTTTTTTGTAAAAAAATCTGCTATTCTTTGTTCACATCGCTTTTGAAAACTGCGGAACGACGGATTTACAGAAACGCACACAGTGGGTCTACCTAAATCTGTCCAATATAGCCAAAGTACATGTTTTTTGTAAGTTATAGAAAATATCGATATACCACTGTTCCTGAAGATCTTTCAGTAAAGTGTTTTTTGCTATTATATAAACATGTAAAGAAGGGAACAATTTGAACGATTTCATCGAGGATGTACGGTTAATATCTACATCAAACATTCCGTGTCCCCTAGCTTAACATAGCGAAACACTGGCCCCTTGTATGACTTCCGGTCAATTTATCTTCAGCGTCTAATGTTGAGACGGTAGGATGTTGTCCACAAAGGCCCTATACGTATCCATTTAGATCCACGGTGAACGGAAGCGATTTTGTCTCCCTCCTTCACTTATAAATATACATATATGTTTTCGTTATTTGTGTCTCCTTAAAGTCATCTCGCAATTTAAGTGACGTTTGTTCTGTAAACGACACATCAAGTTAATCAAGTTGTTTATAAGGTGGCACAATCACGTCGACCCGTAGTGTGATGTAGGTACTACACTTTTATGTATTTGATTGGAAATCTAATGCACAAAGAGTAACAGTTTAAAGCCAACTCACTACTGACATACTAGTATAAACAGAGTAGATACTTTTATTTTTCGAAACACAATATTGTCAGAAACTTATGTTAGTTGAAACATATTTCAATGTAAATATTTTACATACAATTTTTTTTCTATAAACAACTTTTTTCTTACTTATCAAATCGGCTTATTCACTTGTTGAATTATCCTCCGCTGCTGTGTCATTTGAATGAACGGCCGAAAAAGAGTGAAGAGAAAAAAGTTAAAAAGTATCACACACACGCACTAAAAGAGGAATGTCTCAGAGTAAGTTTTTGTTTTGTTATATTCTTAACAGAATGTTCATATTCATAACACAAGGCATTCGGTTTATGGATGCATATATCTGGTGTCCGGTTCAGTGCATCATCTTCAAAAGCCTCTTAAAGGCCCCCTAACCGTGGGGTGACCTAATTTTGGCTCCTAAGCAAAAATCGGCGAGTTT
>JAVFBX010251400.1:0-10028 GCA_034783855.1 Mopalia kennerleyi | reverse complement strand
AAGAATGCATTAAGCAAGTTTCAAAAGCCTAAGTGAAATAGTAACCAAGATACAGCCCGGACAAGCTTCCCGGACATCCGGACATACGGACACACGGACAAACAGACACACGGATAGAAAAAGTAAAACCTATATGCCCCCCCCCCCCCATAATAATGAAGTTGTTACGTAGTTAAGTAATCTCTGTTCGTTTTTTTTCCCGCTCATAATGCTTTTAATAGAACGTGCTCATATGCACTAACTTTAACAATGATCATGCCATGGAAATATAAATATAATTATATTGTGAATTGCTTCTATGATTTTTTTCTAAAAACTATAGCAAATAGCTGTTCGTTGGATACCATTCGTACGATTGTTTGTTTATGTGAAGCTGGATAGGTGAAGAGAATCACTCTCGACGTCACTGTCTACATACAACAAGATGGGAATCCCAAGTCTCATCTCAAGGACATCACAAACAGATCGGCTTCGCGCCTTTGACAGCTCTGTGGGCACCATAGATGCAAATAGGTGTGTTATATAGACTATATAGTATGTAGAGATACGAGGTGCAGCTGTAGGAAAACTCTAGAAATAGGGTCTGCCTCTGAACACTAAATAACGTTGAATCTCAATGACCTAATTACCGCTGAAGGCATTTAAGCGAATGTGTTAGTGCTGAGAAATGATTGATTATGACTTGAAAATGGACGTCGAGTGGTCATTGTATGTGTCGCTCTAACCCAAAAGTGTTCGAGGAAGAAAACGACCTTGTTTAAGTCAGGGTAAGGCCATGTAACTTTTATATATTGGAAGATAAAGTGCCAAACCATTGATAACGTTCTGTTATTTCTAGCGGTTATGAAGCTGCATGTACATGTAGCTTAGCCATGGGCAACAGAGCACAACAGGCTCTCTCTATCGCCCGCCATAAACATAACATTAAGTCACCTATATCGCAACATAAAGATGGATGACACAGTATAATTTATGGAGTCTTTAACTCCACACAGCATTCAGCCAGGCATGAATTTCATCCCATGTTGCCAGTTGCTTATTTGAGGGGGTGTTAGAAGTTTTGACGGGAAATCAATCCAGCTAGTCATTCGGGACTAAAAGATGCCAAGGGAAATTAGCCTGATTCTTTTTGTTTTTATAGACCAGCATTCTTTTCCTGACGGAAACGCAAGGTCTAATTAAGACGTAATACCGCCCTGACTTAGATGCCTTGACATAATGCCAATTTAAAGTCCCAGAACTAATCAATAGATTTTTTACTCTTAGTCGATATTATGTCCCACGCAAACAAAACCTAATCTCTTACAGATTAAACAGAAGGCACACATTGACACTTGTCAAGTCTTTCCATATTAGGAACCATCATCTAATTCAGTTGCCTTGGATTTGTAATTGTTTTAAAATGCTTAAAGGGCACCGGTGGGGTTTTCGCGTGTATTCCGCTGTCGTTTGTTCATCTGTATGTCCCAATACAATACAACACTACCCCACCCACCCCCAAAACGTAAATTGTGAAATTAAAAATATTTTAGGGGGCCTGCACACACGAAATAGAATCCCTCTGTTGAGAGACTTTCATTGGGCCTATTCGTGACGGCCAACCACATTGAACCTCGTTTAAAATGGATAACCAGGGACATATGTAAATAATAATACTGTTTTGGATATTTTTTAGAAGTAAATGTACCAGTGTGTTCGAAGTAATAATGTGTTTATTATTTAGTTGAGCCTTATATATACCCATTCCCCGCTGTGCAAATTTCCGTTATCTGGACAGTCTTTTTGGTCATCGAAAGTCCCTTGTTAGACGTCTTGACCAATTTAAAATATATTGTTATAAAACACTTTTCGCTTTATTTGTTGACTGTAGTCATTACCTGCAGTTGACGGAAACTTTGTTACATGAGAATTTTCAGGTTGGGATGCTGATATATTCTAACATTGGTCAAATTCATATGAGATAAATAAATTTAAAATAAGATTCAAGACAATGGATACTCGAACATTGCTGTCGTCAACGTACACCTGGAATAAAATACGATGGAGGCTAACTGCATCTCCTTTATCTACGCTGAAGCAGCCATTTACCCGCTCCGTAAGCATATAGCGATGTGGATCCCGTATACATTTAATTGTGTAATATGGATAATTTCCTTTCTAAGCCTCTTTTTCTTCTTTGAGTATATTCAATTCAATGGTTATTATTATGCGGTTGGATGTTTTGAAATATTGGCTGGATATCAATCGCTCTCGTCATTGAGTTTTAAAAGACTCTTTTGGAAATTAGTTTAATTGATTTTTGACACAAGACTTTCTTGTTCTCATTGCAGAGGTTAAAGGGTTCATAAAAAGTTACTGTCAGCCTTGACTGGGGAATGGAGTCTAACTTTAAATTATTTAGACTTATCCCAGAGCTAACCATGTCAAGTGTGCCTTTCGTAGTTATGTCACAGCCCACATTGATCTAAAGCTCATGGAGACAGAATGAGATATGTGTCATAGTATGATATTGTCGTTATCCATTTGTTATATAGCCGTATAGCGCTTTACACGTCAGGGTCTTTTTCTCCATAGATAATGTGAGCAAAAAAAATTGATTTTCATGGCATGTGGATGCCATTCTTAGGTAATCCAAGAAAAAAGGTTCAATCGGAACTTCAACATATTTGAAAATCAGGAAAAAAAACCCCAACAAAATATAAAGTGTTCTGTGTATTTCCTATAGAACATGATAATTCAGTAATATATCATTCGCGTGTTTTGGCGCATTAGGAGAATCCGCTTTACGCACAATTGCTTCTCATGAAATGCATTCCGGAGAGCCAAGAGAATCTTCGATGATCTAAGATTAACTAAAACGAGTAAACAAGACGTAACGTAAAGAAGGGCTGTTTTTCTGCTATAATAGAGTCCGAATCTGTGCGATTAACTTCTCCTTGGCATCAGTATAGGTCTTTAGCGGATAAATTTATCTCTGACTGACAGCAAATTATAATAGTTGAAAGCTGGCCTTGAATACAACTAGATTTTCCAGAGGCTGTTTGCCTGGAACTTGAAAGGATCAAGTGGGTCGATGACAGAGGTCACATTGTGATGATTGAGCTGCATCGTCTGAAACAGTGATGTTAATTTTCTAGACACCCTCTTGTTAGAGGTCATGACCAATTCCAAACATTTCCTTTTTGATAGAATGCTTTTCAGTTTTATTACTTGTGATCTAAAGAAACTGCAAGCATATTCGACGATCAAAGATCAAACTAAAACGTGTAAACAAGTTATTTAATGCTTTTCCCCCCGAGATAGCACATTCTAATTTACGCCATTATGGTCTAAATGAATTTCCTCAACGGGTTGACCAAGTGGATACAATCAGTAGCTCTATATGCTTGATTACTTCCTGGATCACAAACCCAATTATGTTTTATTCCGTCCACGAAAAGCTTTTTACCACCAAAGGATAATATGTTTATCTGTTTCCTTTCAGCTCTGATTTAGTGGTCGCTCTGTGGAGTAATGAGATTGATTGAATGCTGTTAGGACTGATTTTAGGTGAATCTTAAGGATGTTCTTATCCCAAAGTATCAGGCAAACCGGAACAGTCTCGATGTTCCTTATAATATTTCATTCCCCTTTAATTCTTTCCTGAAATTATGTTATTAGTCACTTTAATTGTAATAAATATTGCAATCCTTTAAAAAATCTCTCCAATCAGTTCATGTTTGGCCGGTATACGCCTCGCACTGTCGATTGAACCGTTGTTCGGTCTTCATTGGGAATTGCCTAGATTTCAATGTGAACTGGTAATAACCTCATCTGGCATTATTCAATGAAATACATGTGTTATCCATGCATATAGTTGCTCAAGTAAACCCCAGCTTAAAGTATAAGTGAGCCGTTAGACAGGTGCACTTATTAAGGAAGTATTTGATCTTAACTCTTTCCGTGGGCAATTACATCAGCTGATTAAAACAGTTTGATTGCTAGCTTTGTGGTATTGACGGGGAGCAGGTACTCGAAAATCGTTATCAAACACGACCAACTAATTAAGCTTGGTGTATGGTGGTATAAAATCAATTCAGATTTGTCCATTGGTAAATCCGCACACTGCGGGTATGTGTCTCTATTTTTCCATATAACTTAAAGTTGTTCTTGACCAGCCATAATGACAGTGTTAAATGACCATCCCTCTATTCAGAATATGACGGAAACTACCGAAGCATAAACATGACGCAGTTAAAGTTTTTGATTGGTAAATAAATAAACTCAGTGCAGTCGTTCTATAACTATTGTTAAAAGGGCCTCATAAATTCACGTTTACGCTATAAAATCTAGAGGCATTTTTCTCCACCAGTTGACACAATGACAAGTTTGATACGGTGCATTAGGCCTGTAATTACGTGTTATTCCATTCACAAAAAGCTTTCCATTCACCAAGCCCCAACAAAGGATAATGTATTTACCTGTTTCCTTTTAGCACTGATTTAATGCCCTCTCTTTGGGTAATGAGATTGATTATATTTTGTAAAGGGTGATTTTAGTTACTTGTAAGGATGATGGGTTCCATAAACTACAATATAAACCGACCACTGTCTCACTTACTCCATTGACCACCTCTAAATATCAAACGTTGGGCAGTTGAGTTTGATGTAGAAATGGTCGAGATGATCCCCTCTCGCGTCTCAAAGAGATCACCCGGGATAGACAATCTATTATAATATGAGCGGTTTTACTTCCAGGATGACAAACTCTATTAGGTTGTACGTCATCAGTTCAAATAAACTCTCTATTATGTCCCATTAGGGCACAGTAATGTATTGTCTGTAACTTAAGAATAGTGATTTGTTTTCACACATTACGCATAATTAGATTGAAAATATAAGAGAATGAAATAACGTATTACCAATTATTGCAAATTCAAGTTTTCTAAAAGTAAGCCCGTTTGTGTAGGCAAATAATTTTTTTTAATATAAGGCTAAAAATATGCATATTTGAATAATGAAGTTCTTAACGTCACTGAGTACCTGTGCGAAATACAATGTTCAACCTGAAATGTTCCTCATCACATGACGAAATAAATTTAGACGACTCCAGATAATATTTTTGTTCAATCCCCTTTTTTCTTTGTTGCTATAAAGGGGTGTTATACTGACTTATCAGATATCACTCCAAATAAAGAAATAAACTTCAAATATCGGACTGCGATTAACGAGCTTATACATTTCTACATCATCTGGAGCTATATACAAAATGATTTCATCATTTACCAAATCGGCAATGTCTATATTACGCTGCATACATTTTTTAAAATTATTTGATCATTTAGGCTTTTTAAGATGTGAACCGGTTCCCTCTTATTATTAAAACAAGGATGACAAGAATATTTACACTTCTGAAAACCGTTATAATGTGTTTTTGAACAATGCCTACTGAGATAACGATTTCATAATCTTGCTCAATGGTTATATAGACTTAACAATATCGCCTGTCAATATCATCATAATATTCACGATATCGAGCTATAAAAAAAATCATACATAAAACAAGATTAAAAGGGCAACAAACTCCGGCTTCATGATCAAATGCAGATTAAAATTATCTATGTTGAGTCTGTCTTAGTTCAGTTGGTCCCTGTGATCGGAAAAACTAAATTACCCCCAAACCCTTCTCTAGAACAATTTCTTCTGTCAATTTAGACACGAAAGTAACAAAATGTTATTGACATAGTTACATGTTTTTTGCCACAGAATTTTAAACCTCGCGGCATGTGTCGTTGATAGAAATAACATCCAATATAACCGGCCAATAGCTTTAGAATGAGTGAGTAACAATATATTCCCGAGGAAAAGGCATGTTGTATTATACTTTTTATCTGAATGTGTGCGCGATTTGTGGAGAATTGTTGTTTAAAGTCGTTTAAATGCATTTCGAGCCAGCACAACAAGTGGATATTTATTGATAAATTGGCGTTTAACATCGTTCCCATGATTGTATAAGCCAGAGGTGGACCTTAATAGCTAGCAACATAGAACTCATGTTTCGCCTTTCTCTTCAGGGCGCACCACATGTAAACCGACGAACACCAACACGGTCAGGTGAGAAATCTTTCTGCAATGAATATTTATACCAAACTTGGTTTGAGTGTTTTAAGCGATGCTCCTGTCTGCAATAACTCCTTGAAAGGTTATCATTAAATATATTTAAATATGTAATCGAATTATCGTTTCTTCATTTTATAAAATGAGGGTTACAGATATATATCTACCTACGACCACTGGCAAAAACACTACGAATCAAGATGGCGGTTATGGCGGATGGCTGTCAAAACAGCTCGAAACATTTTCTTTAAAATCTGCTGAAACAATGTTGAACAGGAGCTGAAATAATCAACCAATACCTGTATGATGGTTTGTTATCACCACGGATGTTTACGTTTATAAAAGATGTCAACAAATGAGATCATAAAACGAGGTAGAAGTTCAGAAGGCGAGACTCCACAGGCAAAGAAAATCAACATGGCGAATCTCTCACCTGGACCGCTCAGTCCTGACTTGAATGTAAGTGATATCATGAAGGAACTGAAAAGTCTAAGATCATGTATGGACACAAAACTCGACAAACTAAGTGAACAGTTTTCTCGTGAAATTAGATCAGAAATCAAGGAAATAAAAGACAGTTTTGCGTTGGAGATAGGTAATTTACAATCTAGGATAGAGAGATTAGAGGGCAGTTTTTCTGTGTTTGAAAACATTGTCCATACAGTTAAAGTTAGCCCGGGGGGTGAGAGCGGGGAGAGTCAAGACGTCCCTGTGATTGACTTAATAAGTATTCAAAGCCAAGTTATGCAACTGCAGGATTCAATACAAATACTGATACTTCTTAGGTGGGTGTAATTGATCATAACCTCACAGTGATTGCGACAAATGTACATGAGGAGTTACATGAAAATCTACATGATAAAGTGGGAAGGGTGGTCTCCAGGCTTCGAAATGAGGGTGACGTAACGGTCACTGAAACGACCCGCTTGCCATCAAGAGTACGTGGAAAACCAGGACTGGTAAAAATAGCCTTTGCCAGTGTTGACCAGAAAGTGAAGGTGTTACGAGCGAAGGCTACACTGCGGGAGTCATCTTAGTTCGGACAGGTTTACTTACGATCATCTAAATCCCACACTGAGCGGCTAATAGATATGAATGCGAGAGTTATGTTGAATGAACTAAGGCATATCGAATAACATCAAATGGGCGAATTATTAAACGTGATAATTTTGATTATGAGAGAACTGATGGTAACCACTACAATTATCAATTCGATTTTAGAAAGAGCCTCAATGATGACTGTAACATGGGACAGGCAGATCGAACCTGGCGCGGTAGAGGGCGAGGTCGGGGACAAAGCCGAGGACAGAGCAGGAATCGTGGACGTCGAGGTGCAGTGCGTACAATATATGAGAGCCCAGTGGAGGCTACAATAGACCGAGATGTATAGGACAGGTATGGGTACATCACAATTTCCACGTTAAATGTGAACGGCTGGACCGTTGAGAATTCTGAGCTTCGTAAAGAACTCATTAATTCAACAGAAAGTGACATTATAGGTATTAATGAAACACACCTACCAACTGACGATTTCCTTGAAAAGGTATTCATCGACCGCTATAAATGGTTTGGGAACCCTAGGAGACTGACTCACGCAAAAGCCCCTAAGACATTTGGAGGTGTTGGGATATTTATAAAGAATTCATTGTTCAATTCCCACTTTGTAAACGTAATTGATAAGACATATGATGGAATAATAGGTGTGGAACTAACGGATAAAATATCTGACTACAAGATAATTCTGTTCTCCGTTTATTTGCCACCTGAAAATTCCCCTTACGGCAGGGACTCTTCCAACTTTTTCAATCATTTGTTGATTCAAACGTACTTATACTCCAACAATTGTGATGCCTTATTTATCCTTGGTGATCTCAATGCGCGTGTGGGTAATCTAGACGAATCCATTAATGAAGTAGATAATGAATTAATTAACTTTCCCCGTTCAGTTCTAGACACAACAGTGAACAATCACGGAAAAAGTCTGATGGAGTTTTTGAATGACTGTAAACTATGTATTGTAAATGGCAGATTAACAAATAATAGTGATAATTTTACATGTATTAAGACTACAGGCAAATCGGTTGTTGACTACTGTATTATTCCGCAGGATATTCTAAAAAATTGTGTTTCCTTTAAAGTGGAACTGTGTAACGATATCGTTGCAAAATTAAATTTACACCATTTAATTACTCCTAGAAGTAAGGTACCAGATCATGGAATACTTACGTTGAAAGTCAAGTTAGATAATCCTCTGGCAAATGAATTAATTATGCCTACAGAAGAAATTGAGGAGTCCACTGCAAATACCTATATGCCACGGAAGTACAAAACAAGAGATATGCCTGTAGATTTTATGTCTTCTCCTGCCTTAAGAAATTGTATAATTCAATTCATTGATAATATAGAGCTAATAAGACACACGCAGGAAAGTATTAATAGTGTATATAGTGAACTAACTAATATCATACTAGAACAAATGGACAAGTACTTAATACCTGTTACCGCGGCGTCAAAACGAACTCGTAAAAAATACAAAAAATCGAAACCTTATTGGAACTCTACATTATCAGAACTTTGGAAATGTATGCATGAAAAAGAAAAGATGTTCGTAAACAATAAAGGAAATAAACAAACTAAAGATCTGCTAAAATCGGAATTTAAACACACAGCTAAACAATTTGATAAAGTGTTACGTCAGAGCAAGAGTGTTACGTCACGTAAATGCAAAATTCCAATGGAATATGTTGGTGAAGATGGCACTATCACTGATAAATGTAAATGTAAGGGTTTTTTTTATTGGGCTGAACAATATAAAACATTGTATGATATATCCTCTGACGTGTTTGATCAACAATTTTACGCTGATAACGTAAAGGAACTTTCCGAAAAAGAGAATGTTACAAACGTTGATAACGTACTAAATAGGGTTTTTGAATGGAGAGAAATTTCACAGGCAGTTCACAAAACAGTAAAAGATATGCTTCTGTCATTTTTTCTTTTTTGTTTCGCGAACGACTTACTGCCAAACTTTGTAGAGATCCACACTATTATCGCCTTATAAGTATATTATCCTGTTTATACAAAATTTATAGTAGTGGTATTAACAAAAGAATCTGTAGTTTCGCTGATCAAAATAATCTTCTAGTAGACGAACAAAACGGATTTCGATCTGGTAGATTTTTTGTTGAGCATATTTTTAGTATTGTTGAAAATAATATATCAGCAGGAAAATCGGTGTATGCTTTATAGATCTACGAAAAGCATTCGATTTGGTAAATAGAAACTTGCTATGTTACAGGATATTAGATGTTTGAATAGATGGACCAATTTACAGAGCCATAAAGCATATGTATACGGACACCTTATTTGCTGTCAAACTTAATAATTATGTCACTGAGTGGTTCCAAACTACATCGGGATTAAAATAAGGGTATACCCTTTCGCCTACAATGTTTTTCGCTTATATCAATGGGCTATTAGAGGAAATTTAAGAACAGTTATATAGGTATTAATGTTGCAGACAAAACGATATCCGTTTTAGCATACGCGGATGATATTGTCTTATTCTCCAACGATGAAAATGATCTACAAACATTATTAGACATTGTATACGAATGGTGCCTTAGATGGAGACTATATGTTAATACCAACAAAACAAGGGTCATTCATTTTAGGAAAAGTAGAAAACAAATGAGTGACTATGAGTTTAAGATTTGGGAGAATGCTCTAGAGTTTGTCTGTGACTATAAATACCTGGGAGTCGTGTTTAACGAGCATTTGCAATTTAAAACAGCAGCAAAGTTATTGTCTGAGTCTGCAGGTCGTGCCCTCGGCATGACAATTAACAAGTGTAAAGTACTATGCGATTTTGGCTTTCATACATTTAATACAATGTTTAATAGTGGAGTTACACCTATCCTAAACTATGGCGTT
>JAVFBX010251389.1:0-10028 GCA_034783855.1 Mopalia kennerleyi | reverse complement strand
CCATAAAGCGGCAACGTCATTTCGCAAAGGGACGTCACTCTGTTGTCGCAACGTCATAACTCAAAACGTCCGTATTGATTTGAAACGGTAACTGGATGTCGTTGCGCGTTACACGGTACTCATTTTCGTTAAAAACGCCAAATGCAAAGCAAATTTAATCGCAAAGCGTTCCGTAACTCAAATCTGTATAGGTATTATATTTTATTTTGCAAGTATAATTTTACAGAAAACTTAGCAACGTTGAAGATCAAACAAAATGTTTTTGCCACATAACAAAAATTCCAAAGGAGACAACGTATTTATAAACATTTGTGCGTATGAATTTACGAGTATACGGCCAATATTCTTACGGCATATAACCAAGACTGATTTACACTAGATACACCACATGGCTGGCCTTTTAATTAATTGCCACAGGGTCCAAGTTCTCCCATCCTGGCTTGTTATGTGTTTCGCCAATGCGCAATATGTAGCAATACTGCCAGGTTAATCTTAGAGAATTTCAGGTCAGCGTACTGTTAAATGAGGTTAGTGCAGCTGGAGGCAAAGCTAATTCCCACAAGATGTATTAAGGACTACCCATCTCCATAGCGTCAATAATGTTAACACAGTGCAATATGTCGGGGCATGGGATACTTCAAAGAAAACGGACATTTCAGACAGGGATAGGGGTTATCGAGATTAATTTGTATCCTTGAATCTAAATTATTTTTCTTAATTGTTCTTAAAAAATTAAAAGATACATGTAAGGAGTCCACAGACTCAAACTAACATTTAAGTGTATTATTGTAAAGTGACGCCGGTCACTATAACACGTATGAGAAGTAGGGAATATTACAAAAATTGTTAGGTGAACAAAGACCGCCATTTGTTTACATGGTGATATCACTTGTTGACATGGCGGTACCATTTGGACAAATGACGGTATCATTTGTCCGAATGACGGTACCAATCGTCCACCCGACCGTACCATTTGTCCACATGACAATACCATTTGTCCACATGACGGCCTAATTCGTGCACATGGCAGTTTTATTTGTCTACATGACGGAACCATGTGTCCACATTGTGGTCCTACTTGCTCACACTTACACAGAAATGCTTTTCTGCGTCAATATCCAACTGTTATAAAATCTTATTACCACACAGTTTAAACGGCATAATTATATACACAACTCATTACATTTCAGTAATGATTAAAGGCGATTGTTCGTACAGGTTGACTTCTCTACAGCAACAAGCAGGTTATGCCTCTATTGGCTTTCTTTGTTCGCGCCTCGCTGTTGTTCCGTAACTGTTATCCATTATTGGGAAAATGTACAAACAATTAAAAAATAAATACATATACTTCGTTTAACCCTTAAAATTAGTCGATAATTTACCAACTTAAGCATCCCTATGGTATTGTCAGTGCAATTTGAGGACTTAACCAATAGCCTATGGGGATTCGATAGAGAACAAATTCCTTTTGAGGCTGGATTGATAATTCCCAAGACATAAATAAAGAAGACAGGTGTAATATATCATTACCATAAACGCTACGCTGTAATACATGACAAAGATAGAAAAGGAATCACGACGACATAATGTTAAATAAAGTTCAATACGTCTTAGCCATGAACTGATCGGTTCAATTAAAACCGTGTAAAACCACGTGGATATTGATAACCGAAATCAAGATGGAATGAACCTTACCACATTCCTGTTCAACATCTGTCAGAATCTTAAAATATTTTAGTTCCAGAAAACCGCAAAACAATGAATCTCCTTGCCTCATGTAAGTGACTCTCATCTGGTTAGACGATTTAACCAATTGACTTGCATACTGTAGTACTGGAAATAAGCACATTTGTGACATATCCATTTCCTTTATAGCCTTTAAGAGTGTAAGGGAGAGCAAAACAATTTAGTTTCCCACTACTTTGAATACATGAGCAACTAAATGAGCTATTTTGGTATATGCAATGGCTAAATATAAGATATCGTAAATTATTCATGATGACTCAACAAACGTACGATGGACCACACGTGTCAAATGTTATGTATGTAAAGGGGACAATTGATCAAGGCGCTTTAAGATTTAATACCGAATGAGATGACGTAACGCAATAATGGTGTTATATCTCTAATCCTTGATTAATGATTAAGTCAATTTTTAGCAACTAATCGTGATCTGGGCCCGGAGTAACACAATGGTGAGCAGAGTAATCTAAAGGGCTATATCACCATCTTCCGCGTGCCAATAAAACGCAATGACTTAGTTTCATGAGACAGTGGGTCTTACTCTAGGTGAGTATTCTATAAACACAGTGTGTGGATATACGGGGTATATCTGTCGATTTGTTTGCTGTTGCTTTAGGAATTCAGCCTTTTGTCAAACCCGCAACTGTAGAACACTCTTAAACTCATGGCTTCACGTCGTTGTGGTGGGGAAAAAAACCCCAGTCGGTGGAGCTGTGTTTTTCAGATGGTAACAAACACGTGGGACAGATGAACCATACTTAGAACAAGTACATCTGGTCGTCCTGCCCATGTACATTTAAATCAAGAACCGTACAATTGTTGGACACATTTTTTCCAAATACAGCTCTCTTTTTGATATCGTTTCTTTGTTTTATTGGGATTTCACATATAGAACGACGATATTGTCCACTTCACACCGTTCCTTGCCTAACTACAATGAACAATCAAGAGGAAATCTCGACTTTTTTTTTTTTACAGTTTTTGTCATCGGTTTGCTATTGAGATCGAACATATACACGGAGCATCAGGGTCCATGGTATGTTATCGCACAAGGGACACACTTTCTATGTGATCTCGACCGACTGGGCTGTTGATTGGTGGTCATCACATCTTCACCTTGAGCGCCTCTCCATTAATAACTAAAATAACTGTCGAGTTGCTGCTTCACACACATGTACACTATCACCTGTGCTGCTCCAACAGATGATGTGCACAATTACTTAACCTAGAGTTTTGCCTCATTTCGGAACATGTCCAGGCTTTGTGAAAGCCAGATGAGGTGGCAGGTTACGACTAACACTTTGTTAAGTAGGAAGTGACTATAGTTCAATAGGGTGGGGCGTCGGTTCTTTGATAAATTCTCAACCATACATCAAACACGTAGACCCACTGGAATGCAATATTCCAGTTAGCCAGTGTTGCTTTGGTTATGCCATGCTTGTGGTTCTCGTATAATCAGAACCGTCTGGAGGTGTCTACCAATACATGTCCACGCTCAGTCCATCTAATTAATTTCGAGGGTACGCCAATCTTTCATATTTATGCTACAGTTCCTCTCTTTCACCATCAGCCCATATATCATCCATTTTGACACAGATTAGACAGCTTATTATCGGTTAATCTTGACCTCTAGGTCGATGTCGACAAGTGTGAATCTCTGACACTCTTGTTCAATTCCACAGTCGGCTGACTCGCAAGCGCCAAGAAATCAGTCAACGCCACGGTCAATTTGGCACTATTTTGGGGCACTATGTGAGCAAACCAGCATCCGCCCTAGACATGAGGGCGAATACAATACATAGTAGCATAAAGGTAGCCCTACTACATAATATACTTTAAGCGAAAGTGTCTAAAATTCAATTTCTTTATATGCTTTGGTTCCGTTTTTGTTTGATAGACTTTCCACAGAAGAAGCATATATATATATAATCCTAACACTTGGCCATCTCTTGAAATATTTTTTTTCGCAAACAACACAATACATCTAAGGCGTTTTAATTCACAATTATTCAATGCAGTATTATGAAAGATAATATTTATGAATTGTTAACTTTATTCCGTAAATTTTTATAAAATTTAATATTTTTTAATACCGTTATATTCAATGAAAAATGACGAAATTTAATATGTTGTAATTTACCAGCTTATTTACTGCATTCCTGTCAAGTACTATGCATTTTAAGTCGCCGCTTCATTCAAAGGACGATTATGATACTAACCATTATATTTAGAGAAATGTAATGAATTTGTTTTTTTTATCAACCATGCTATTCCCTGCAACTTTATGAAATCGTATAGTTGAACATTTATCTTTTTATTCATTAAAATTATTATGAAAGCAATGATTTAAAAAAAAATAATATGTTGAAATCTATTCGCTTTAATATTACGACTGTGGTGTTCGTTGTATGTTATATCGGTGTATTTCATGATCAACCATGCAGGAATAACGTTATGCAGTTTATATAAATCCCTTAACATTTGACATTTAAGCGAGTCAAATGATTTACTGATATTAGCGAGATAAAGCATAAAATGGTTTTTGCACAAAACGATCAGAACGCAATATTTTCAGTGATGATTGCATCTTTTATCTGACACGATCTTTTTTATTGTATGACATGTTTTGTAGTGATTGTTTAACGATAATTTAAGGCGCACATGGAACGCCAGTTCTGCCTGAGAGCCACATAGCATGGGATGTGTTGAAAGGAATGGGTTTCCTTTATATCACATAATGGCAAGGGTTTCAGCGCCTATTTATTTACAAGATATATTACATCTGAGCTATGTAAAGTAAACGAATATCTAAACAAAACAACTAGAGGAGGTGCGTGATACCATATCTCCCTTGATATATCACCTTCAAATATAGATATTATTCTAGTACACTCTTAGAAATAATGGTTCTTTGAAGGTTCTCAAAAAACGAGTATGGTTCTACATAGAACTGGTTGCACGCCGAAGCCTTGTTATGGTTCTATATGGAACCATTACGATAAAAGGGTTCGTTGGTGTTCGAATGAAGGGGGAAATAACCCGTCTAATAGATGACTCTTGAACCCATCGTTTTGTCTCTGATTTATAACGCTATTTATTTGTCAAAATAACGGCGACCTTTTAAACATTTTCACCACCAATTTCTGAAAATAATTGAATGTGAACTTAGTTCACTTTGTATTTTGACGTTCGAGATGTTTTAAAACGTGTAGTTTATTATTTTTATTCTCTGAGTATATTCAGAGACAGCACAATTTCCGAAGATGCGCGAAGATGTAGCGAGGAACAAGCTCGGGCACTGTTGTCAAGTGACTGTTGAGGGAAGTCTTATGCTTGATTAAGTCGTCTGCTGTTTAGGCCTATCTACTTTGAACTAAAAGGAAGCACCTTTGCATCCAGGTTTGTTGATTCTAATGGGTTTAAAGTACACGCACCGTATGTGTAAAAAAGCTTCGAGTAGTCTAAAGGAAAGAAGCCACCGTTATTACAGTTATGTAGCAAAAATTATGACATCACTCATTTTATTTGGAGTGACCCCTTTCCTGGGTCAAGTGTCTCTGCATTTGTCTTTTAAGAAATGATAATGTCTAAAACGGTTCTATGCATCATATGTTTAAATATACTAATGTTGATTACATAGGAGCTCACTAACTATTTGGGAGTCATGGTTAGTTCTAACTTTCTTCAATTCGGCCGATAAAGTTATGGACGAATATTGGGCCCTACATAACGTAAATGACATATAGCTGTAATCGATCCATTAAAATGTTAACTATAACAAATAAAGACATAGAAATTTATCTATTTAAAATAAAAAACATAAAAAGGTAATCTTTATAATTGACGTATTTAAATTGACGGAGTTTGATTTTTCGTTAAACCGGTAAAACATGCAGATAGTCTCCAGAATTGAAAATATTTTATTTTATTTATAGCTCCACTACAAGTACAAAAGAAGGCGAGCAGCACATAAGTAGAGCCTGTATGGTATTCTATTGGAGTAAAATTGAACCAACTAACAAGAAAAGTAAGTAAATAATTGGTGAGTTATAAGAAATGAGTAAATAAGTTAGAAATAATAAGTAAATTTGAAATAAATTACAAGTAAAGAAGTAGGTATAAGTAGAAATAAGTGAGCAATTAGTGAGTTATACATGGAAAATGAATAAGTGATAAGTAAGTAATAAATAACTAAATGAGTAAGCAATAAGTAAGTTATAAGTTGTCGGGAAATAAGTAGATAAGAAAAAAGTAGATGAGAAATGAGTAAATAATTATAACAAGTGAGTAATATGTAAGCACAAAGGTAGGAAATAAGTTTAAAAGTAAGACGAAACAAATAAAATACTTAATAAGTGATGAGTAAGGAAGTAGGTAGCAATAATTATTAAGTAATGGATAAGTAAATCAGAAAATAAATAAGATAAGAAATAAGTAATAAATAAATACGTACGTTATAAGTAAATAAGTAAAAAGTAATAACATAAGTGAGTAATCAGCTACTTATTGATAATAATAGTGAATAATACTTAAGCAATAAGGTAATAACTAGCAAGTAAATATGTAATAATTAAGTGGGCCTATTCAATAAATAAATCAGTAAGAAGTAAGCAAGTGATAAGAAAATAAAAGTAACAAGAAAGTAGATGAGTAAATAAGTGAGAACTCAGTTACAAGTAAGTAAGTAATACAGACAGTTATAATTAAAAAATAAGTAAATAATCAATACTTGATAAGAATAAGTAAATCAGAAATAAAAAAAAGTAATTATAAATAAGTAAGTATTCAGTAAATAAGTTAGCAATATTTACAGAGTAGAAATGATTTTCACACAACCTGATACAGTTGTGTCGAAAAGAAATTCATCGTGAGTAAAGTTCTGGCATGCAAGAAAAGCAGTTTTTGAAATCGGTGCGAAATAAAAAGTCATGTAAATGATCAATGTAAGGGATGTATCATGTATTTATGGAATGAATGTGAAGCATATTAATTGGAGTGGACATTTTTGGAGAAGGAGAAATTGTCAATTTTAATTGTCGGTGTGTCTATAAGTGATTTATAAAAGCTTTGTCTTATAGTGTCGGAGTAAACCAGTAATTTTCTTACATTTCAGTGTTTTGGTAATATGAAGAGGATGTTCAGCATAGATGCAGATGCTCTGGTTCTCGCAAACTTAAACAGAACGATTTCGAACATCTGCATTAAAACTGCAAAAAGTCATCACACTCTCACTGGGCTCGTTACGACAGTCGATATAATTTTTACTGAAGTCATTTACACTCTCACTCCCGATAACGATCGTTTCAACGATCTTTGAGGTTTATTAGTTAAGTTATCGAGAACCGTTAAAGATGTAAATCGAAAATATAAATACCGGTATGTGGTATGACGTTACTACACAATTAACGCCAATAAAGATGAATTTGCTGCAGAGAATAAAGATGCTGGTGTTAGTCAAATCTTTTGTGTGGTTTGTTGATGGCTATTATTGATAAAGACATTGTGGTTTTGTTATACTAATGATGTGATGCACTATTTACAACAAAAAAAAGTATGTTCAAAGTTTCGCAGGGTTACAGTGTCTTATTATTATTGATTATTTTATTATTTTACTTAGGTTATGAGATTTATACCAGGATGAAAATTGACGATTGTGTGAACAAATCTATTATGCATTAGTTACATTGTATTATAAGTTGTATTATACAGTGGTTGCAAATGAATTAATTATTTTATAACAAATTGAATGTCACTTGTTTTATTTGTTACCTGTTTTGACAATAATTGTAAATACGTTTACACATCACCTCTTGTTCAGTTAGCTGTCAGTTATTTTTGCACGCATAGATGTTTGGTTTGTAATAGTGAATTATCTGTAAAACGTAAAAAACCAAATATTGGCCAAATAAAAAATAATATGTATTTTTCCATGTGTGTTACGATTTTGATAAAATAAAACAAAGTGAAATGATCAAACCCAACAAATCTTTGAAGATCGGCTTATTGACCCCAGGAAAAGTTTTCTTGCGTGCTACCAAACATTAATTGAATCAATTGCAGAGAAATCATAACAATTATAAGAGCAGTGAGTACCATCAGGAGAGACATTTGTAAGTGAACGATGTTAAGTGAGAAAGCGTATTTTGTTTCGAGGGCGCGTAAATGGTTCTGTAGCCTACCCATGAACAAAACAGTGCTATACAGAACTGTAAACGATAAATGAATAACCCTTTCTGGTTCCTTACATATCCATAGTAAAAGGTTCTCATGAAGAAGGGTTACGAACAGAACCAAACAGTAGAATCCTTTGCAGTAGTCTATAGAATCCTTTACAGTACTAAATAGAACCCTGTGTGGTTCGGTGGGGAACCCTTTTATGGTTGCATACAGAACCGTTTTGAAAGGATTCCATATGGAACAGTCTTGAAAGGGTTTTATATGGAACCGTTTTGAAAGGGTTCTATGTAGAACCGTATTGTAAGGGAACTTTATAGAACCATATTGAAAAGCTTCGATATAGAACCCGTTATAGTTCAATATAGAACCCTTTTATGGTTCTGCATGGCACTCTTCATAGTTCAATATAGAACCGTTTTACAAGGGTTCCATACAGAACTTTAAAGGGTTCCACCACAGCCATAAGCTGAAGAACCTTTAATGGTTCCACATGGAACCATTTTTTCTAAGCGTGTAGCGAAGGGTCAATGCAGATGTTAAAAACTGTGTTATTGTAATAAATGGGGTTTGACAGTATATGTAAATAAAAGTAGAGTAGGACAAATATCAGAAGTGAACTAAATGTCTGGATGTACAATAATGAACAATTAGAGGAGGTAGATAAGTTTAACTATTTATAGGATGTGTTTTAAACTAAAATGGTAAATTTAATGTCACGTAGACAAACAAATCTTTTCCAGGTCCTCGGGCATTGTTTAGGATATTTAGTTATACCAACAAATTCAAGTTTAGTTTTAGTACACATTTGAGTTTAGTTGATACTTATGTCGAAAGTGATCTTAACTATTGGTATGAAATGCGGGAGTTTCACCCTGCAGTCGAACAGGTCCATGTTTTTTTTTGTAAACGAATCTTACAAGCAATACATGTTCTGGGATTATCTGGACTAGGACGCTCGGCCATGAGTGTTAGTCGTAAAATCAGAATAATTAAATACTAGATTAGTCTTCTTACAACATCTAGTTGTATACTGAAGGCATTATATGACAGTATAACCGACAGTTGGTTAATCAAAGTAAAAAATCAACTAAAAAAAATTGAGAATGGCTTACAGTATGTGCAGCTGAGACAATTGGTATATCACCCGATTGAACTGTATCACAAATTCAAAGAGAAAAGATTAATCATATGCGAAGAGCAGATTGTTATAACTACCTGACTCATCAGCATCGTTTGCAGGCATATTTATATAAGAATTTACCACGTCAACACCAACTTACTATGTGTAAAATAAGAATTAGTGCTCATAACCGTAGTATTGAAACTGGTCGCTATGACCATACATAGGTCAATGATAGACTCTGTAGGATATGGAACTGTGATGAGTTTCATTTTAGCCTCAAGTGTACCGAGCATCAAACAATCAGACAGAAACTCATTAAGCCATATTATACCCTACGTCTGTCAATGTTTAAATTATGCGAACTTCTCCTAACGGGACACCAAGTATGTTGTGGTGCTTAGCAAAATTTATATTTAAAGCCTTAAACATTCGCACCAAAATGAATTTCATGTAACATGACTCTGTTTATTGTAAGTCAATAATATATTGTGTTCTAAATGTTTATGATTTTCCCCAGCGCGTTGGTAGAAGATCTAATATATTAACTCTTAGACAACTGTGGCTCTAATGGAACCTTTATAGGTTTTTCAGTCATGGCTCTGTTGGAACCCTCACAACAATAATGTTCCAACCATGTATCCCTTAATTTTTAAACCAAAGAACCGTTTTTGTCGTAATTGTTCCATATAGAACCATCATAGTTCCATATAGAACCATCCTAGTTCCATATAGAACCATCATAGTTCCATATAGAACCATCCTAGTTCCATATAGAACCATCATAGTTCCATATAGAATCATCCTAGTTCCATATAGAACCATCATAGTTCCATATAGAACCATCCTAGTTCAATATAGAACCATCATAGTTCCATATAGAACCATCCTAGTTCCATATAGAACCATCCTAGTTCCATATAGAACCATCCTAGTTCCATATAGAACCATCCTAGTTCCATATAGAACCATCCTAGTTCCATATAGA
>JAVFBX010251378.1:0-10029 GCA_034783855.1 Mopalia kennerleyi | reverse complement strand
GAGCCAGTCTGTCTGGTGTGTTTGTGGGAGCTTCCTGTAGCTATCAGAGCTAAGGAGCTTCATTGAGCCAGTCTGTCTGGTGTGTTTGTGGGAGCTTCCTGTAGCTATCAGAGCTAAGGAGCTTCATTGAGCCAGTCTGTCGGGTGTGTTTGTGGGAGCTTCCTGTAGCTATCAGAGCTAAGGGAGCATCCCGCTGCTCTCAGAGATAAGGGATTATCAAGGATCCAATCTGTCTGGTGTGTTTGCATAATGTCTTGTGCTTGTCCTGTCCTGTCAGTGTCTGTTGTAATTGATGGAAAGGTTGGGGTGGCACTCAGTCATCCAAATAAATTAACTTAACGTATAATAAAAACCTGAATTGAAAAAGTGGAACATGATTCCTGAAACATAATGCAATCATTGTTTGAGCGAAATCCTGTGTCCCGTAATAAATATAGGATCTAGAAAGAAACATATTTTTACCTAATTAAGTAATGTTTGACTACTTTTAAATTTTATTGAAAATCACCAACTGTGAACTAAGGAAAGTTTCTCGATATCAGTGTGATCCATCTATATTTTACTAAAATTGCCCAAACTAATGTGGTGATAAGCAGCAATAAGTTTACTCTCTGGAGGAAAAACTGTGGTTCGACCATGGTTATGAGCATAATTTTTCAAAATGTTTTTTTAAACTCTACATACAAATCATTTATCATGGTTTATATGGTTACGGATTCTTAAACATACCACTATAATAAGATGTAGTTTGTCTGGGCTGTATCTAAGCTTCTTTTCAAATTCGATTATTGAAACTTTTTTATTAAGTGCAAAGCATCTTCATTGTATTTGTTATTTCTGTAATGTTGTTTTTCCTATTCCAACATTTCATATTGTTTAATTAGGACTCTGTACAGGTTAAAGTTTAAAGTTAGTCCAGGGTGCATCGTCAGCGGCTGATTATTAAGAGTGATAATTTACATATTGGTTTGTGTTCAACCACACTGCATTGTTTTCTTTATTTAAACTGCCATACGCTTTTTGAAAAATTATGTTCTAATTTTGTACAAAATAGACCTCCGCAAAAAAATTATAATAATACATTTTAAAGAAATAATAATAATGATTTCTTTATGAATTTGGATCTGGTATTGTTAGCTTTTTGTTTTGAGTAATACCTATTGACATAGCTGCGGAAGAAGTGTCTAGTTTTTTGGTCAAACTTGGCAGCACCTATGAATCAGATAAAACAAGTATTCAAACCCTGTATAGTCCTATCTATCTACGTCACAGTTGAATAAATAGCGGGCATCCATATGTTTAGCTAACAAAGTTTACCATAAGCAATACAAGGAAGATATGATTCCCCTTCCTTTAAAAAATATTTGGTATGGTCAGTGTTGAAAATGAAGTGAAGGGTTGTAATTTTTCTGTTGGAATGACATTATCTGAGTTTCTTCTTTATTAAGTCAGGTATTCAACTGTCATCATTTACTTACTGCATACAAGTTGTTAAATATGTTTTCTATCAAATTGGATTGTTTTTATTTCAGAAGATACCGTTTCTGAGGATGAACTCTCCTCCTCTTCATGTGGGAAAAGTCAGAAGGAGGTCAAGGGTAGAAAGGCATTAAAAACTTTACAAACTACCAGTTTCAAAAAGAATGTTCATGGCATGGATAACTCCCGCCGAGACATAAATAATGTGTCCAGTTCATCGACCAGTGATTATCAGCATGATAAGGGTCTCGAGACCGGGTCCAGCTCAAGCTGTCATGTTGTTGATGTAAACAAGGAACGATGGTCCAAGAGGAATTGTAAATGGGTTCCTGATAGAAAGGAACAGAAATCTTTAAAGGGTGTAAGCAGAATAAAGGCAATACCCGAAACAAACACAAGTGATTCCGACTTCAGAACACAGACATTACCTTTTTCACCCCAGAATAGCTCTAGCAAAGTTACGGATAATTTAACAAACAATAATGTTAACGAAATGTCGAGCCTTAAGGTGAAAACCCGTACAACACCGAAGCATGGCAAGTTGTCTTTGTCTAAGCCCAACGTGAAACGCCAAGCAGATAGTGTCTTCCCAACTACAAATGTTTCAAATCTTTTTGAATCCTCCGATTCGGAAAACAAACATGAAATGACCACGGCCAATGCTGTTCATGAACCAAATAATCAATGTGGGCTTCAACCCAGAAAAATACCCAAACCTCAATTGGTGAAAAGCCTTTCTGAGGAAGGAAGAAATATATTTGACAGTTTAAAAGAAAGCCGTCAAGAGTCTAAATCATTCATTCTTGGAAATAAACTCACAAAGAAAGGTTGTAACATACCCTTGAAAACATCATCAAGTGATATTGAAGAATTTGATAGCCCAAATTCTGTGAAAAGGAGTTACGGTAACAGTTACTCAGGACACTCCCCTGAAATTTCGGCTAAAGTAGAACCTGTATCAACACCGGAAGTAAGCCGGCAAAGTAAATCTATGTTAGGAGATAGTAGCAGCTCTGATTCCGATGTTCCATTGAATAAATTGCATATTCCAGCTGCATGGCGTGCAAGAAAAAGACCTAATACTGATTCAGAGATGGGGAAATTTGGCAGTAGTTCTGCTGATTTCTCACAAGCGAACCCAAGAGAAGCACATTCTCAAATGAATTCGAAAAAGATCAAACTTGAACACTCTGTGTCACCAACAAATCAGAGTATCAAATCTCACACCATGTTTAGAAGTAAGGAGGAGGAATCCTCTGAAGACAGTGACGTGACTTTACCAGCTGAAGATCCAAGCTCTCCCTGTTTGTTAGAGGAGCCTTATATCAAGGACGAAAATATGTCTGTCGATTCTGATGAAGATGTACTGTGTTGTAATGCTACTCTATTAGCTGGCTATACAGAGACAATAGATGATGATCCACAGAGTTCTGTAAGAGCCAGTAAAGTTTTCAATGACACAGTACTGACTGCTGAAGCAAATAGCCTATCAAACAAGGATAAAACATATTCTTTCCCGAAAAAAAAATGTTCAAGTGGTCCAAATGCACCATCTAGTGAACCAGACCAACAAGTGAACCAAAGTAATGGTAGAAAATCTCGGTATCACTTGGCTAGATCGTCTAGTGTATCAAGTGCTGAGTCTGAGGACTTGCCTGTCTGTGACTTTCTGACAATAATAGAACAATCAAAATCCAATGAGTGTGTTTTTATATCCGAGAAAAAACTGTCTGAAAATAGCAGTCCGATTTTGACCACAAAACCGCATCTCAAAGATCAGGTTGACACATATACTAAACAGAAAGTACCATTAAATCAAAGTGAGACATTTCCTCCTTTTTCCCAGAGCCGAAACCCATTGGAGAAGGCTTCTTCTTCAGCAATGGCTTCAGTAAAGAGAAGAATGAGTACCGATGGTCCCAATCAGGATCAGTATGCTGATGCAGATACTCAACCATATGACATAGAAAGTGATACTCATTTATATGGCCTCAATAAAGATACTCAGCCATATGGTGCTGGTGGATCAACTGTGTCCACTCCTAACTCTAGTCAATCCTCTGTTTCCAACAGACCCTCTAACACAATCCAAATCCACAACAATTCAAGCACAGCATACGGTGTAAGGAAAGTCAATAGTAAAACCACAGCAGTAACAAATGCATTGTCCCAACAAAAACTACAGCACTCCCAAGGGGACAACTCTAAAGAACAAGAAATCATGTCCTTTGGAAAAGTGGACATCAGTATTAAATCTGAGGCACAGGAAGGGGAACCATTCTGCACAGAACCTCCTAATTCAAACTTAAAACATTCTATAGGCTCACCATCAAACCCATGTGGTAGTAAAAGTTCCACAAGCACAAATACCAATAGGGCATCATATTTGGTTCCCTTGGAATCCTCAACACCAGTTGTGTCAAGAAGCATTAAACCAGAACCAACAGAACCAAATGTGACAAAAAGACTCAAGTTGGACCTGAACACTGTCAAGAGTGAACCCCCTGACCAAGTTCCTTCTCCTGTGATGCCATTGTCTCCTCCTACTCCGATCCTCAAGGAAATCAAGACAGAACCCATCGAAGAGATACATGGCTGTAATAAAACTGTTATTAAAAAAGAGAGGGAAGATTTTGGCGGTTTCACACAAGTTGATGAGGTTATAATGGTGTACGATTCTGATGATGATAATTTATTCACAGAGTTCCCTCAAATGTCAGACATTGATCGAAACCGTGAAGGTCATAGTCCGGATATATTTGCAGACGATAATGACAGGGATGACCCCATTTATGATAATGATAATGGTGATAACTTTCAAGAAGCAAATGCTATATGCAGGATATTTCAGCTTCCACCGAACCATGTTCCTGAAGATATTGAAGAAATGGCATCTCTCTATGAGAATTATGACGACAAGGAAGCAGCAAAAGTAAAACTTGGAACTGTCATTGGTTTAAAAGATGATAGTGATGATGATCTTTGTTTTAATCTTACACAAAATGATCCACCTAGTCCTAAAAGATTCGATGATCAAGAATCTGTGCAAACTACTAATATGGCAGAATATTTACCAGGTATTGATAGTAAAATGCCATCTAGAATTGAAGCCAATAGCAGGACTAGGGATCATATTCCAACCACAGCTGATAGAAATAATGAAGCCAAACTAACAGGCAAGAAAAGTAAATATTTCACCACGACTCCGGAACGAGAGGCTTCTAGCCCAGAGCAAAATGTTGAAAGAATTTCAGTTTTTGATTTTCCTGATGACACTCCAGAACCGTTTACGGTAAAAAAGGATTTATCAACATCAGACATTGCTGAAGTTAATGTACACAAGGATTGTATTAATAGTATGACATCTGTGGAGCCTACAGATGCCAAATCTACGAAGGATATGGTGTTCTCAACTGATGAGATTAATCTCATTGATGATAGTGATGATGATGATCGTTACTTTGCTGCCACTCAGATTGACCCTGTAGTTACGTTGTCTGATGGAGGAGAAGACAGTCATAATGACTTTGAGGAGGATGATGATAATGACCTGTATTTTGCTGCTACTCAAATAGATTCTCCAAAGTCAAGAAAATCATTTGAAGAAAATATCCCTGATGGAACAGTCAAAGACCACAGAAACCTTATAGGGAGTGATGATAGTGAGGAAGATAACTTGATGGACACGGGAAATGTGTCCTCGTCATCTGCTGAGGCTAATAGAAGCAAATCCAATACAACTGTTATATCGATCAGTTCTACAGACGATGAAAGCTTCAATCTGGCAGCTAAGCTTAAGCAACGTTCCAGGAATAATTCTGAAAGCATAACTTCAATTAGTAAACCTACTAATTATGTTTTTCCAAGACAGACATCAGCACCTCATGAATCAACGCAACCTCAGCAAGCAGCTTGTATAAGAAAATCAAACTCTGTCCCAATCATTGAAGCTAAGCGGTTGAAAAGTAAGAAAGAGATACGACATGAATTTTCCTCAACTACTGGAAAAACTTTTTATTCATCAAAAACCAAAGAAAAATCACAAACCGATAAAACGTCTTCCAAGGCCCCCAAAACTTTAGATGACAAAAGTAAAAGCAAGCATTCAGCTGCCAAAGGTGGAGAGTGGCTGTCAGCTAGAAACAATCATAGAGAAAGGACTACTAAGGGAAACGGTCGAAGACCAAGTAATGATAAAGGCTGTAGGAGAAGTAAGGATAAGGGACGTGGTAAACATGGACACAGTACAGCAGAGAGACCTATATCTCTAACACAAAAGATAACTGCAGCAAAAACAAAAATGTTTGAACGAACATATGAAAGAAGTACAACTAAAACACATCACCATGAGGAAGAAGATGCAGGTAAGATTCAGTATGTTTATCAAAGGGATATTGTAATGCATGGACAATATTTGTTTCACATAGACGAAAGTGCGGGCTTCTTGTCTGCCCTGGTTCTCTCAAGGCTAAAGGGTAACACGTAGCCTATTGGTTTGCGACTTTGTATTAATTCTTGTGTTAGTCCTGTCTTGACCTTGTTTGTTGTCCGTGACTTCAAGGGGGGTTTCTTTCAATTATTGGGATGGCATGCCATCATATGAGTGGAATATTCTTAAGTATAATAGCATTGAATCCAAATTGAACAATACTTGCAGCATATACAGAAACTCTGATGAGGATTGTTCCATGATATTTGCTTGAACCACAATTTCTTAAACAGTAATTGATTCCATGAAAATTATTTTAACGTCAACTGTTGCTGACCCTCAGGTGTATGAGTGAGTGACATGATGGGGCTCCGAAAATGGCAAGGGTGGTTTTTACGAGGTTTCCTCTCGGTTTTCCACCATAATATGGCAAGGAACAGTGTGTAATGGACAATCCGTCGCCATATAAGTGAAATACTTTTGAGTACGACGTTAAACCCTAATCAAACAAGTAAACAATCAATTGTTGCTTTAATTTTTGCGCAAATAACATCTTTTATAAAGTCAATCATTCTGATGACAGCTGCAACAATTGTAAAAGGAGACTTTTTTTCCTGTGGAACAATTGTACAGGGATTAAAAGAAGTGGTAAGCAGAATTTTAAAATTTAAATTGTGTGTTTTTTTTCTCAGAGACTGCCATGTTACAGGATAGCGATGTACAGCCCCCAGATGAAGAGGAGGTCATGAAAATGGGCCTTCCACTTTTACAGCATGAGGAAACAATAAAGAGAAGGACAAATGCTGTAGCTGTCGAACAGAGATTTCCATCCCGGGCCGCCATTTTTACAAAGTCACTTTTAGAGAATGACTCATCGAGCAAGTGTAAAGATAACAAAAATAAGGTTAGAAATTACAAACAAAAGACTTTCATGTGAACAAGACCAAATTTTCTACCACCTGCAGTTAGGACTCACAGGTCATCCTAGGTTATACATTATTGTGGCAGAAACAACTCACTTTAAAGGGTACATTCAATGTAGAACTAAGAAGGCTGGGTCGAAGTGATTGAGGTGGCCAGTATTTACTGCTCTAAGGGTCATGAGTTTGATTCCCAGACGGACAGGTTTCAACCTGCAAAATTTTCTGAATTAGAATCCGTTCAAACTAAGAAAGTGTTTCCCCCAAAATAATGAAAATTCTATATACATTCTATACCCCACCATAAACATAACCTGCACATAACGAGCAACTCTTTTTTGTACATGAAAGTACTTGATATTAATTATATTTAGCAGAAGAAACAGTGTTACATTATTCAATAAACGATGATATATCATTTATTTTTCCTTTTCCTGTTCCTATGTTATGCATCTCTTGTTTAAGAATTTTGGAGTCTGCAATTAGGGTGTTTACAGTAAGTAACTAAACTCTAAAGTGATGTCGCCCTGTGTGGGAGCGGGTTGGCCGGTCCTGCAGAATACTCTCCCGGCTTCCTCTGTCTATCGTAAGAGGCGAGAAAAGAGGAGCTTTATGTTACCCTTGTGTGCTCAGAGCTAAAGGGGAACAGGAAGCTGATCTGTTTGTACGTTTTGTATTTGTCTCCGTCGTCATATAAAGGAAATACCCTTGAGTACGACGTTAAACACAAATCTAACAAACAAACAAAAACTAAAGCGATGTCTTTGTTTAGCATCTTGTTTTTGTCTTCTCTTTGTTTGTGTCAGACCAATGGATTCTGGGAATGTTTCATTTACCTATTGGGCTGGCGAGTCATCATAAAAGTAACCTGGAGTACAACAAAAACCCAAACAAAGTAAATACTGTTTGCACCACATACAAATGATAATTATATAAAACAGTTCTGTTGTTATTGCTTTCAGGTCTCGAGCACTAGGTCAAGGCATGTTTCAAAGGAGTCTGAGAGGAACCATCAACACACTGAGTCGAAACCAAAATCATCTAAATCTTCTTCCAGTAAACGTGAAGTCCACAAATCTTCAAGTAAATCTGACAGTAATAAATCTTCTTCCAGTAAATCTACGGTCCATAAATCTTCCTCCAGCAAATCTACAGTCCATAAATCTTCTTCAAGTCAATCTGAAATCCATAAATCTTCTTCAAGTCAATCTGAAGTCCATAAATCTTCTTCAATTCAATCCGAAGTCCATAAATCTTCTTCAAGTCTATCTGAACTCCAGAAATCTAAAGCGAATGCTAAAAGTGTTGAAAAAGACTCTACCTATTCGTCTAAAAAATCAGATTCTTCAAGCAAGTCTGTCTCCTGGTCAGACTCAAACATTGTCCATGAAATCGAAAACAGAGTGAAGAAAAATGACATATCAGAAAGACCTGCTTCTTGTAAATCTAATGCTCAAGGTGCTGGACAGTCGTCTAGTAGTGATGGAACACGGACTGGAAAAAGTGTGCCCATGTGTTCTGATAGGGGCAAGTCTCCTCAAGTTGACAGCGTAAGGACATGTGGTGCTGGGTCAAAACGACCGACTCCTGTCACAGTTTCTAAAGTACCACATTTAAACCTCAATGTATTCCTTTGCAAGATTTTAAAATGGAATGTGACCTGGCTTAATGAACAAGGTAAGTTTTAATTACAGTGTGGATCGTTTAAAAGAATTTGAAGCCATTTTCACAAAATGTTGTAGGACAATACAGGTGTAGAAATGTTTCAAATTAACAGCTGGACATTTGTCCTACAGCTTTAGAAAGTTGTAGGACAATCTGATTTTTTGCCGGACATTTTTTGCATTAATAAATAAAGCCATCTTCTAAATGTCCATCCACCATTATATCCTCTTATTTGATTAAAGATTACATATAGAAAGTTTATTGGTCATATGTTTGTGGTATAGTAAAAAAATAAAAAAAGTTGACTTTGTATCATATACCTCAGTCAGACCATTCAAGACGCCACTCAGCCTTAAACATGTTACATGCGCACATTGTTGTTGTAATAGAAGCCGACAGATACTTCACATATTGGCTTTTGATCAGCGTGATTTTCATTAATGTATTCAATGACAGACCTTGGAAATCAACAAATAACAGACAGATTATTTATGAATTAGTTTGGTGACTTCAGTGACTTTAACATTCAGTCCAGCTGTGTGAGCAGTTCTTGTCATGTAATTCTACACAAAAAGGGTATTTACCTACAAAACGCAAAAAAATTAGGAAGAGAATTATTTTTGTGTTTCAAAGTTTAAAACAGTATTTTATTAGTTGAAAATGTATGTGTTAAACAAATGTGGACAGTTATTTTTGGCATTTTGTTTAGCGCTTCGGGTAATAGGCGGAAGTAAATATACTGTTTACAAGCTGCCATATCAATGCGCAGTTACTTGAAATGTGGATTCTCGATACCACCCCTGGAAAAAATGGAAATTTCTTACGACCACTAATTTTCAGGATAAAAATTTCTCACCAGATTCCACATACGGCAATTATGGTTCGGAAAAAAATCTTAAGAATCATGTACTATAGGATTAACTATCATGCGATAAATTCAATTTTTTTCGGTTTGACATCAATATTGAAATGGGTATTGTGATAAACAAAATTAAAAAAAAAAAAACAATTTTTTTTTTTTTTTTAAATTTCTCACCAGATGTAGTATTTCACACGACCCACGGTCGTATGGTCGCATGATTTTCTAGGCGTGCATGATACACACTTACAATTCACATACCACTTATGTCATTCGCCTGGGATTCGCCTTCAGGCGAAAACAGAAAAGCCTTAAAGGTCTTCCCAAATAGTTGATACCTAAAAAACTTATAAAAATAATTCAATGTCCACAGGACGATTTTCAATTTGTTTCATTGAAAAAATCGGCGAACTTATGAAGAAATTGGGATTCAAACATGTAACATTTATTAGCATATACAGCTCAGCGATAGCGAGTGATGTCATTAGGAGAAAAGAACACGTGACTAGTATCTATAGAAACATCGCCGCCTTTCTTTTATTCTCCAACGAATCGTGTATTTCCGATACGGACTCGGCATTATCCGACTCTGATTGTTTCGACGGAAATTTCCCCTGCTTACGTCACAGCTTGAATAACTTGTTTGCAAAGTTGCAAGTTTGTAAGTGAATAAAAAA
>JAVFBX010251367.1:0-10029 GCA_034783855.1 Mopalia kennerleyi | reverse complement strand
TTTAAAATGAGCCAAAAATACATGTATGACTAGTAAACATTTTATATGTAATCTTTAATCAAATATGATTGAACATATTGTGGATAGACATTTAGACATTTATGGCTTTATTAATTAATGCAAAAAATGTCCGGCAAAAAATAAGATTGTCCGGCAACTTTCTGAAGCTGTAGGACAAATGTCCTGCTGTTAATTTCAAACATTTCTACCCCTGACATTATTTGACATTTTAATGACGTTAATGAGGGCCCCATCCCACCCCCTTCCCATACACGATGCAAATTATGGCCTAGTAAGACAGTTGTGCGAACAGACAGTGCTCTACACCTGATGCTGCTTTCTAGATGACAGAGAGAATAAAGGTAAAATAATCTCCCACTATCCAACCATCTAAAATCTCTCCTTCAAATAAAACCACACATTTAAGCATTTCAACACTAAAACTGATTAGGAAAATATGCTAAGGCAATAAAAAAAAATCTTCTACAAACAAGACTTAATAAGAAATGAGCCAGTCTATAATACAACCATCAAATTTCCGGTGTACACATCAGAATTTCTATGAATTCTATACCATCTCTTCTTGATTGCTTCCATATAACATCTCTGGGGAATCTATTGATGACCTAAATGTTGCACAAAGCATGTAATTCTACCTCCAATAAAGACAGCATCTTTATCCAATTTCCATGAATTTTACATGAACTGCATAAAAATATTCCAAGAACGTATTGTGATTCATCTTACTGAGAATCTGATTTTTATTATGTTTGGAATACATTTTCCGAGAAGTTTGAGGTCGTGTTTGGACTGGTTTGCTTTTGCAAAATAAAAATGTTAGCAATGCTTCTGCATTTACAATACTCACTGAAAAAGAGATGTAGCTAGTTATGTAGCTTGTTTGCTTGATAGCATTTTAAATGCATTGGGAACAACAGGGCAACTGGACGCTCCTTCCCAACCCTCTACTATGTTGAGTGAGTGCTGATATAAATGTTTGTGAAACACAAGAACCTAGGTCACCGACCAACATCCCAGCAGCTCCAAATAAATGTCACTAAGGTCAGTGGCAGATCAGAATGAACTTGTTGTTCAGGAACTCTTCAGAATTCTTGGCAATCTCCCCAAAACTCAATCATACTAGATAAGACAAAACTGAATGTTGAGGTCCACTCTTCCAAAAATCCACACAAGATAGAACTGATTGTGGATGTCCACTCTTCCAAAAACCCATACAAGATAAAACTAATTATGGATATCCACCCTGCCACAAACCCATACAAGATAGAACTAATTATGGTTGTTCACTCTCCCAAGAACCTATACGAGATAAAACTGATTGTGCATGTCCACTCTTCCAAAAACCCATAAAAGATATAACTGATCGTGCATGTCCACTCTTCCAAAAACCCATAAAAGATAGAACTGATTGTGGATGTTCACTCTTCCAAAAACCCATAAAAGATCCATGTAGAACTGATTGTGCATGTCCTTTTTTTCAAAAACCCATACAATTTATAAATCAGTCCCTTCTGTAAAAAAAACTTAGAGGGTCACAGTCTGCATAATGGACAGTATACAAATCATATGGAGAATTTTGGAGAAACTAAATAACTTAAAAACAAGAGATCCATGAATGGATCTTGACGCCCACACTGTTAAGATATTTTGAAGGGAAGGGTCAAAGAGGGGACAAATTCATGAATTGATTTTCTTCCTTATGTCTAATCAAGTATTGTTTAATTGTTCATGTCATGTTCACACATACAGCCAATAGGGATTTTGTGAGTTTGCTTGATTTAGAAAATTTATACGTGTTGTCTAAAATAAGGATGAATGAAAATGAAATAAGAAAAACAAGGAGAATAAAGTTTGAAATATTACTTTTTTCATCTCTCTGCTTGTAAATGACAGTATTGCTATCCTTTACCCCTAAGTTTAAACTAGTTGACTTCAGCTTGGCCTGCAATTGAAAATCTAGGTCATCACAGCTGTGTTTTGGACAACACGGTGTTCTAAGCCAGAGATAGGTCTATTGACAGTAATTAAGTTTCCAGAACACAATGAAAGACATGTACATATGTACACTTTACCAGAATATAGAAAGAAAACTTTGAAAGTCAAACTAAAATGATACCTGCAAAACTAAGCTAATTGTAATAAAAAAGTGATCAGAATAGTAGATTGAGCAGTAGTTCTTAAGATATAGAGATAACAAGAAATAGTCATATTGATAGTACATTGTACTGATAAACTGGTAAAAGACTTATAAACATATAACCATCAAGTTACAGGTCTGCATCCAATTCAGACAGTCAAATTTCAACTTAATTTAGGCCCGGATAGGCGGACAGTCTGTTTGTCAATTACATTCAACACCTGTTTACAAACGAATCTCAACAATCTGTGCCAGCATTACCCTAGGACTTTATAAAAGAACATGTCGTCGACTGATTGCGAGCGAGTTACGGCTAAGTGTGTGCTTAAGGTGTATTTCGACAGTATAATTTGTTTCAAGATGGAAGAGCCCGGACAAGCCCTAATTTGGACCTGTTGTTAAAACTTTAGACAGCCTCAGCAGACTATAAAGTGTGTTTGTTTAATAGAGTTATTGCAACACTTTACATTTCTTCACCCATACGATGGCATGCTGATCATTTTAATTCACTGGGAATAAATTGTCTTCCAACAAGCGAGGGCCCTCGTTTGGTCGATTTTGCTACTATTGTAGACTAATTTAAGAAAGTTTTTGTAATAAAAATCGATAAACAAGAATTGAGAAGTTCTGCCTTAGACGGACTTTCCAGATTCCTTTAACAAATAAGGTGACGTACCCCACACTTTACAGCGATCAAATTAGTTAAATATGTATTAATTAGGATTGGTTTAACGCCGTACTTAAAGTTATTACATCTATATGACGTTGTGCTAACAAAATGGGCTAAGGAACCCATACTGGACGCCACTGGCAACAAACAAGGGCTAGATTTTTTCAGATTCCACACTTCTGGTAGACGTCGTCCATTACCACGTGTTAAATTTTAACAAGCACAGAAAAAAATAAGGTAGCCACTAACAATGTTTTGGAGGAATTTTTGGTTATTTGAATCACATGACGGCGTGCCAGCCCAACAGATACTGGCAACTAACAAAGACAAAGCAGGACACAATGAAAAAATACATCACAAACAGAACGGCTTACTGTTCCCCTTAAACTCTGAGAACAGCATGGCAACTGGAAGCTCACTTCAACCACTCGCTCAAGTTATGTGAAATGGTGATAAATTAATTATACGTAATAATTCCCAAATCCCATCCTGAATGAAAGAGTTAGGAGTTGGATACCCATCCTGGGTGCTTACATCGGATTATTAATCGTTTCCCGGATAGTTTACTACCTTATATCCAGGTGGGCTGCAGATATGCACCGGAAATACAACTGGCTAATTATTGTCGTGCCGGCATTTACATCATTATAAGGAGTAAATATCCGATTTTCGAAAAATTCCGGAGATAAAGCAATTAATTCAACTTTTTCTGAACTTTGTGGTACCCGGTACAAAGCAATTGTATTCGAGTGTAGGATGAGAAAAATAGTAGGCAGTCTAATTAAGTAGCCGTTGATTGGTCGATCAACCGGCCGATCGCTCGGTGGATTTGATGGGTTTGTTGGTTGCATGGCTGTTTGATTGGTTTATATTTAACGCCGTGCTTACAATAACTCGTTTATATGACATTCGTGTATTTCAACAATAATTGACACTACTACAACCACAGTATACGGAACATTGGCTTTGTTATAAAGTTTTGTTTCTCTGGTGCTTAAAAAATCAAAACAAGTTTTGATGAAAGTGTAGGCCTAAACGCAGGATTATTTGGAAACTTATGAATTGGATCAGGCGAACGAACAGTTTTTGTGCATGATGCAAGCACTGTGGGCAAGAAATTATTCCTCGATTGAGAAAAAACAGGCTGTTTTGATACCCACTCAGATGTAACAACATCAACAACGACCCCGATGACAGGCCCGTGCAAATGAAATAACATTGTTTGAGAACCACGCCCCACCATACACATAGGAGTTGGAGATCGGTGAGTAACACTTGCCTATAGACTACTCAGCGCAGTATTTCATTACAACGATATATTTCAAAAACCGAATCGAACTGTAAATCTAAAATATGCCTCCCCAAAAGTCAACCAAAAAAACTGAGTCAAATTCCAAAAGCAAACGAAAAATGCCAATTGATTCTACGTCATCGTCAGATATTTCATTGCCACTATGTTCACCGAACATAACTCAGTCTTCTAAAGCAACCAAACCAGAGAAAAAGAAGACAAAACAAGATTCCAGTGATAAGGGGGATATGTGTAACGAGAGTGAAAAAGCAAATAGTAGTGACGAACAGTTTAATGTAGAAAACGGTTTGAAGGAGTTAGGAATGGCCCTTAAAGAAATACAATTGACAATGGTAACTAAAGATGAGCTAGCGGAAATAAAAAGAGATATAGTTACCACAAGAGAGATGGAAAATGCTTTGGAAATAATGAAAGACAAAATAATAAAGGGGCTAGAACGAAAGATAGAGATATTAGAAGGTGAGATGTTTGAAGTAAGGCAAGAGAATGCGGCCCTGAAACGTGAATGGGAAAAGGGTGTTGACAAAATAGAGGGTCTAGAGGAGAGGGTCATAGTATCTGAACGTAATAATGACAATTTAGAACAGTACACACGTAGAGCTAGTATTAGGGTGTGGGGCGTGGGTGGAGATGAACGAGCGGAAACTTGGCAACAATGCTGCGAAAAAGTACAGAATATTCTGAAGGAAAAACTGAAAATGGATATTAAACTAGACGACATAGACATGGCTCATAGAGTAGGGAAGAAAACGAACAATATCAGTCGGCCGATAATTGTTAAATTTGTGCGACGTAAACACAAGTTGGAGTGTATAGCCAAAAGGAAGGCCCTCAAAGGAACTAGCATCGTAATTCGCGAAGATCTAACGCATTGTAACCAAAACTTGCTGATGAACGCAGTCTCCCGTGACGGATTAGTCGCATGGTCATCCAATGGGAAGATACTCGTCAAGCTGGAGACAGGAGAAATTAGGACAATTACATCTGTGATAGATATTGACGCGTGCTCCTCGAGAACCTCTGCGGTGAGACAAAATTTTGGTGCGCGGGGTAGGGGCCGTCCCTTTATGAGACGAGGTGGTATTTCCCAGGCTAATACAGTACATGGAGTGGATTATCTGCAGGACTATTAAATGAACTTTGATGTGAAACTATTACTCAATAAGCGATAATCTATTTGCAAGTTAGATATGGTCGTGTGTGTGTTTTTGTAATGATCTCAGGAAATGACACACATTATGAAATATACTAATATGTGATTTATCTAATTTGTTGTCGAAGGTTTACACGGTGACAGCGTGGCGACCTTGCACAATATGCTATAACTCGTCAAACTTTGCCAGTATATAAAAACAACTATCAGTGACACTGAGGCCTTGGAGATGTCTTAGTTTATTGCACGCGGTTGACTTTGGGGTCAATCTGACCAGCGACACTATGGTAAATGATGCACATAGTGTACTTTACTCACTGTCCCGTCCATTTTTGTATGAATGTATTCATTTACTAACATCTACTATCCATTTATACGTACAGTTTAATTTGAATATATTTACGCTCCTTTTACAATGTTTATTGAGCATGTTTTTGATAACTCGTTACAACATTTATATGATTTGCATCGTTTATAATATGTATAGTTTACAGTTGTGTAAGTATAAGTATCGTACTATTGGTAAGCCAGGCAAATGCCCGATGAAGTGCCAATTCATTACAATAATCAACAAAGCCTCATGACTGATACTGTCAATTTTGTATCAATGAATTGCAGGGGGCTAGCTGATAAACTGAAGCGACAAGATGTTTTTGATTACTTTAAAAGAAAACATTTTTCAATCATATGTCTACAAGATACTCATACTGACCCAGAGTCTGTTAATTTGATAAAGCAAGAATGGGGACTGGATTTGTACTCTAGTCCTTTTTCCTCTCAAGCAAGAGGGGTTTTGATACTCCTTAATAATAATTTTGAGTATAAAGTCAATAGTACGTATAAGGATAAAGAGGGTAATTATCTTATATTAAGTATGGAAATATACAACACAACTGTTACACTGGTCAATGTATATGGTCCAAATAAAGACAAGCCTTCATTTTATAATAATATTTTTAAAATAGTGTCTGAAATTGACAACCAGTCTATTATTATGTGTGGAGACTGGAATCTTGTCATGGACCCCAATATTGATACATATAACTATCTTCATGTTAACAACCCACAGGCTAGGGCCAGACTTATCGAATTAGTTGAACAACATAGTCTTCATGATATCTGGCGAAGTCAACATCAGTCTAGGAAACGATTCACGTGGGGCATAAGACGTCCACGTAAGCAAGCACGGTTAGATTTTTTCTTGACTAGCACTGATATTCTTAATATAACTACCGAATGTGACATTTTACCAGGGTATAAAACTGACCACTCTGTCATAACTTTGAAGTGTAAATTTGCAAGCGAAAACAGGGGAAACGGCTATTGGAAATTTAACTGTTCTCATTTGAAAGATAGAAATTTCGTAGAATTGGTCAATAACGTTATTAGTGATATAAAGTTGGAGTATGCAGCAACCCCCTATAAACGAGATGCGGTGGATAATATTCTAGTAAGTGAGCTCTATTTGACCATTGATGATAGGTTATTCTTTGAAATGTTACTCCTGAAAATAAGAGGGGAAGCAATTAAATTTTCAGCTGAAAAGAAAAAAACCTCTATAGCTGAAGAAAATGAACTGGAGGATAAAATCATTGCCTTAAATAAGTATCTCGATAGTGAAACCAATACCGATGTTACTCTTATATTAGATGAGATAACTCGATTAAAACAATCACTTGAGGAAATAAGAGAAAAGAAAATAAAAGGTAATATGATCAGAGCGAGAGTAAAATGGACAGAGGAAGGAGAAAAACCAAGCAAATATTTTTTGAACCTAGAAAAACGGCATTATACAAATAAACTTATGACTAAAGTCACAACGGATGAAGGACACGATATATATAGAGTTGAAGAAATTCTAAAGGAACAGGCTAGATTTTACGAAAACTTGTACGGGGATAAAAAATTACCTGCACGAGACACAAGTGCATTTCTTGATGGTTTGAATTTGAAATCCCTTGATGACAACCTGTCCAGTACTTTAGAATATCCTATAACTTTAGAGGAAATGAAAACTAATTTAAAAAAAATGAAACACGATAAAAGCCCAGGCATGGATGGTTTTCAAGTTGAATTCTATAAATTTTTCTGGAACAAAATTGGTGGATTTCTTTTGAGATCAATAAACACCGGACTTGAAATAGGTGAATTATCTATAAGCCAAAGACAAGGAATAATAACGTGCTTACCTAAAGGGGATAAACCAAGACAATTCTTAAAAAAACTAGCGCCCTATAACATTACTAAATGTAAGTTATGTACTTAATGACCTTATATATGAAGATCAGAAGGGTTTTATTCCCGGCAGGTTTATATGAGAGAATATTCGTATTATTTATGATCTAATGTTCTCAACAAAACAGAACCAACAAGCTGGTCTACTTTTATTGGTAGATTTTGAGAAAGCGTTCGATTCAATTTCTTGGAATTTTATTCACAAGGTTCTAACAGTGTATAATTTTGGACAGAACTTTAAAAAATGGATAAAAGTTATGTATAGTAATATAGAAACACGGGTTATACAAAATGGCTTCTTATCTCGACCGTTTGGTATATATAGACGGTGTAGACAGGGGGACCCAGTTTCGTCATATTTGTTTTTACTTTGTGCTGAAATCTTAGGACATATGATAAGGACTAATGAAAACATAAATGGAATAACAATTAAAGATAAAGAATTTAAAATTACACAATACGCAGATAACACACTCATTCTAGACGTTACGGAAGAATCTTTAGCGGCTAGCCTTGAATGTTTGAATCTATTCTACACTCATTCAGGCCTAAAAATTAACACAACCAAAACACAAGCTGCTTGGATAGGCACACAAACAGGTTCTAATGTGTTGTATGAACTATCCTGGGTAAATGAATTTTGTCTCCTTGGCATACAATTTTCTACCACAGATTTTCAAAACATGGCCACGTTGAATTATGCAAATAAGTTTAAAAAACTTAAACAGGAGCGGAGTGCTTGGAGACTGCGTAACTTCACATTGTTAGGAAAAATCACTGATTCATCTTTTTCCATCACTTCCAAATCCGTCTAACGCGATGACAAAAGAAATAACCACGATAATTTATAAGTTTCTGTGGAATGGAGGAAGCGATAGGATAAGAAGAGCCATTGTTTCTCAGGACTATATGAATGGTGGATTGAGGATGATCAATGTGAGCTATTTTATGAAAGCGTTGAAAATTTCGTGGATAAAGCGACTATATACATGTACACCAAAATGGGCAGTTTTATGTGGTATTTTTGATTTAAACAAAGCTATCAAAGTAGGTGTAGATTATTGTCTCAATAACGACCAATCACCGAATCCTTTCTGGAAAGACGTTTTTGAGAGTTGGCATATGTTTGTTAAAAAATCAATTCCTAAAAATAATGAGGATATCTGTAATGAGCCACTTTGGTTTAATCCACATATGAAGCGATCATTTATTATCTCACATTGGTTTAACAGTGGTATTGTATATGTAAATGATATAACTAATGACAACGGACTAATAAAGTCTTTCGATGAAGTTAAAAGAGACTTCAAAATTAAAGGTACTTTTTTGGACTATCATAAATTAGTCAAAAGTATACCTAATGAATGGAAGAATGCAATTAACTATAATTTATATAAAAACGGCCCAACAGTGTTAAAACCTAATTATATTGGCCAACTAGTGAAACCCGAGAAGGGCTGTAAACAATATTATAATGTTATCAATGAGGCTGTGGATATACAAGTGCCAGCAGAAGAAAAATAAAAAAATAAAAAAAAATAAAAGATGTGAAGCATTTCCATTATGTTGGAAAGTTGCTTTTCCTTTAGTGCTATAAAGTAAAGACAGCATTGCTACTCTTAAAACAAACTAACGACCTTTAGGCAGAGGGCAACATGAACTCAAGTTGTGAATTTTAGGTTTCTGCCATTTTAAGGAGTACTTGATTCTAAATGTTTCTGGTTGATAAAAGGGGGTCATTATTTTCAGGCCTTTGGTTAAAATGTTGTGAAAATATTCAATGATGAGTTGATACTTTTAATCACTTAAAGTTTTGTCCATAAAGTTAGAACTTTGGAAGTTATTTTAAGGACTTCTGTCTGAGAAGGAGAGGACACATTTTCAGTTAGAAAGCGTCGCAATTTCTCAGAAAATATAAATTTGTTTGTTTAGATTCTACAATACTTTCAGAACTAGGATTGTTTGTTTGATTGGGGTTAAATGCATACTCACTAATATATGACGACAGATTGTCCTAATTATGGTGTAAAACCTTGTAAAAATCACCCCTGAGATTCAGAACTATGATAAAAGGTAACATTATTCACAAACGAAATTTGAAGTGATTTAAAGTCTATGATGGTGGGTTAAGGTTACTCTGATTGGTGTTTACGGATAACGCCTTGCTTAAGGGTATTTCACTTATATGACAGCTGTGTATTCCAACAAAAATTGACACAAGCACAACAAAGATGTGGAGTGTTTTCATAATGTTGGAAAGTTAATTTTCCTCTAGTACAAAGTAAAGACAACATTGCTACTCTTCAAAATGAACAATTTGTTTCATTTTTTAAGGAAATGGGTGTCCAGTCTTCCCTAACTCCTGAATGTTAAAGTTTCTTAAAACAGGGTGTATAAATGAGGCAATTGTTCACTTCAGGGTGCCTTTTTGGACGAGTGGACAACCCTCTGACTAAGCCCTTGAGTGCAATGGATAAAGGACTATGTGTGTGACCTCATTA
>JAVFBX010251356.1:0-10030 GCA_034783855.1 Mopalia kennerleyi | reverse complement strand
ACGTGTTTCTACCATAGTCCAATGAAATTTTGTGCCACGCTTTTTCATCGAGTTACAGCAAGGCATAGTACTGTGTATAAGTCTCGTCTTACACATGTACTGGCCCTTGCGTAGGAAGATGCTTTAACGTAATTTGGTGAAATACAATACCATCCGCTGTCTTAACAAGAGAAAGTTACAAACCATGTTTGAACTTAATCGGTGAATTTGTTTTCAGGCTAGCGTGTTCGCAAACATTTGTGACGGACGGACGGATGCCGAGTATTTCTAAGTCCCCCCCCCCCCCCCCCACCCTACTAATAGTAGTGGTGGAAAAAAACAAAACACCAGCAGCAAAGTGTTCAGATTGTTATTAAAGTAGCCCTGAATAATGGCTTCACTACTAATACCTTCCAACAGATTTTTTTCTGACAATAAAATCAACGAAATTTGGCGAAAGTTAATATAGTTTAGTTAATGACAAAAAGGCCTTATAAGAAACGTACATTGCCAATTAAATGCCATGTTAATGGTAAATCCCGCTCCCAGCAGGTGCCTGATTGTAAGGTTTTGGAATATCGCAATATGTCGGATTATTTTACCCTCATGCACCCTCCCGTGCATTCTTCAACTATTCTTCAATTTAAACAGGATCAGAAAGTTCTTAAGGTGCATAAATACGGAGTCGTTATAGTGGCGTAAACAGAGGATTCCCCTTAGTAGCTAAATTTAGATCTTTCGAGGAAACTTATGAACTTGTCGACCAATCAAAACTGCGCAAACAAGGGGAATCCCCCTAAAACCGTTGCTATAAATCGCACTGTGACCATGCTCATTTTCCCAACTTAGAAACAAGGCAGGTTAATAATAAAAACAATGCGCACAATGTTATCAAACTATAGAATCTTGATAAAGAAACAGTTGATAGGGGTCATTAAACTATCTATCCCTAATGTAGTGCGCATGTGGTCGTACTGACAGATCTATTCCAGATGTGTTACGCTAAAGGAGGAGCATCAAGATTCCAAAGAGAACAACAACACGTGGTGCCCTTTGGCCTTAGTTTTAAATAGGTGTACCTATCAACAAGGCCAGTTGTTTAGTGATGTTATTATATGGTTTAAAATATATCTAACATCAATTTCTCGCAACACTGTGACGTATACCCTCTAACGTCACTGAGCCGAGAGTTATTTGCATACAATTTAATGTTCAAAGATCCGTTAGCCCAAAAGCCCGTTAGATGACGTTGCGTCGCAAAGAAATAGACGTCACGTAATAATATCATGTCATTGTTACACAATGTCATCTAACAGACCGTTAACTTAACTGAGCTTTGAGCAACCGGCCCCAGGGGCCTCTGTTAACTTAACGGACTGTTAGTTGATGTTGCAACATAATTTTTATTATGTCATGACGTCTGTTTCTTTGTAACGAAACGCCATCGAACAGTCTGTTGGGCTAATTAGGGTTTGGACAACCGGCCACGTAAATATACTGTGGCTGCATATCATACGGGGGAAGGCCTACATGTATAACTGCGTATTCTATGCCTTGAGCATCTTGTGTCCGATGAAAATCGAAAACTCTCTGAAACAGAGTAGAACAGAGAGAAAAACACTCGACATTGCCAAATAAATATCTGCTGCTCCTGTGGCCTACCTAACGAAATGTATCCCGGATAAGAAAACAATAGCGGGTACTATATCGCCGGAAAATCAACATGAAATAATAGATTTGCCTCAGAGCCAGATCACGTCTGTTCCACTGCCAGACAATAAACGGTCCGAACTAGAGCCGAGGTACGAGTACAATACAGGTGGTCTGCAATATACTAGTCATTCCAAGGAAAATAGAAGTCGATTGGGAGACGGCTTCCTGTTGCCCTGGTGTTTGAAGTAACGGGCAACACGAAGCCTATCGGGTTGTGATGTTTACATTATGTCATGTGGGTGTCATGTTTTGTCTTTATTTGTATCTGGTGGTGTCGAGAGCGGTTTCCTTCACCCATTGGGGTGGCACGTCGTCATATAAGTGAAATAACCTATAAAGTACGGCGTAAAACCATAGTCAAACAAACACTGACATTGAAACCGCTATATTGATGAATATGTATAGACGGAACAAAACAACAGACGATTAACTCCTTCGTTAATATCGGTGCCTATCTTTAATAGCTGTGTACTTGGCATATCACAATGATCATTGGCTATGTTGGTGAACAGTTTTAGACGGAACAAGAAATCGAACATGAGCTCCTTCGTTAATACAGCTTAGTGCTGGCTGTCCGAAAACAGGATGTTTCAAAGTATGGCTAGCCAAAGTACACCAAGAAGCAGGTCTTAACTGTGTAATTAATTTACAAGTGAACATTAAATCGGTTACATTGATGAACATTTATTACAGAACATGAACCGTCTATCAATCTAGGTGCCATTTAACTTTTGTATTTAATTTGTGTAAATTCTGTATCTAGTTCAAGACAATGGACATTAAATATGTTATATTGATTAACATTTATCAGGTTACAGAAGATGATCCCATTGGTCAATCTAAGTGCCATCTAACCTCTGTGTTTATTTGTGTATCTAGGGAAAGGATACGTTGTATTGATTAGCATTTAAAGGCGGAACGAGAACAGAACACAAGCCCCTTCATCAGTCTCAGTTATGAATTGGTTGTCAGATAATAACAGGTTTTGCAGTATACTACTTAATCTAGCTACTCTGCATGTCCTGAAAATAACTAGAAACTTCTCATATATTGGTAAAATTCCAGTTAGGATTATTTTTGGAACTTGTCTCCCTATTATAAACTGTCTTAACTATACTAAACAATCAAATAAGCTCCCACATCTAACTAGTGTACTGGGGCTCGTTTCAACACAATGTCTTCACCACTGGGTTTCATGGTGTTAAATTTACTGCGTAAGATCCAATTGAAAATGGTTAACACTTGATATCGCAAGTGAATCGCCAGCAATTGCTAAGAATAAAACATCAACATATCCATAAATATTCCACATTTGGCAAAATATTTAACGAGAACAATTCTTTATCAATAGTATAGATCTGTGTCAATGTATACATTGGTCCTTTGCGCATTAAGAGTAGAATAGTATATCAGAAAACGTGGGTGAATAAGATTAGAGCCGCAGTCATGTGAATGCTCGGTAGCTTAGGAATCACTTATAACGCCCTATGGTAATTCACACCTCTGGAGGATAAATGCCAAAAATATCCACTCCGCAGAGCAGAACAATATGCTGTAAGTTATCCTAACGCTAATATTGCCCTATGCTTTCTCACTGATAATAAACGAAGATGCCATCGATGTTGGCTCCGTTACAATTTTATAGGGCTCTACCAGGGCGAAACGGTATATAACTTTAGTTGTAACCGAAGATGTCATTGATGTTGGCCCCGTTACAATTTTATAGGGCTCTACCAGGGCCAAACGGTATATAACTTTAGTTGTAACCGAAGATGTCATTGATGTTGGCCCCGTTACAATGTTATAGGGCTCTACCAGGTCCAAACGGTATATAACTATAGTTGTAACCGAATAATAAAGGTAACTTGATATGGTTAGTACGTTTGGAGGTTTGCACTGTACATATTATTCAACTCATGCATGGGTTTGACTGGTTGATTATATGCCTTTTAATGGGTTTGACTGGTTGATTATAGGCCTTTTAATGGGTTTGACTGGTTGATTATAGGCCTTTTAATGGGTTTGACTGGTTGATTATAGGCCTTTTAATGCCTTCTTGGAATTCATTTCAATTATATAATGACGAAGAACCCCGACAGTAAAATGACAATGTGACATAACATTTTGTAGGGTTCTATCAGTATATAAGCCAAACGGCTCAGAACTATATTTGTTATCAAATAATAAAGCTTAAATATGGGCTAACACTTCATTGGACTGTCAGAAAAGTGAGCAGCCAATCAGAAATCTGTTAATTTACAGACAAAGACATCATAAACCCCTTTGGTTAACATGAGGATAATAGTCGATAATAATCAGATTTATTAAAGAAACTGCGGTAAGATGTAAATCTCTCTTATAGTTCAAAACTAACATATTCCTCCATAATCTAACAAATGTGTAGACCAAATTAAAGCATTATTGAAGAGGTCATTGTGAACTTGTTCTTTTTCGGTATATCAAAGGTTTTTACGAAATAGAAAGAAATGGTCAGAGAGTAAGGTTCCGCTTTACCATAGATGTCAATTTTACTATTTTATCACGCCTTTGCCTCTCGCTTTTTTTACAGTCAATTTAACAGCATTTTGGAGAACAGAGATTATCCGATATCAAAGCTTCGTTATTCGTTTCTCTGCCAATTACTAAAATAAAGTAACCTTTTTGAGGATTTTGAGACCATATTATATCTTGAACAGTCGTTTTCACGACAATACTTTTTGCAATAAAATAAACCCCACAATTTTTATGACATAGCCGATTCCACGATCTTTCAGATCCGTGTGTTAATGTTAATCGATCGAATCCTAATAATATCAGAACAGAGACAGTATGAACAAGCTGATAAGCTAGCAGGTCTACCACGTAACGCCTTTTATATAAAAAAAAAATATCCTCATAATCCTAGTCAAATCCCCTTTTCCCACTTTTATTATGTTTAAGAACAGTTTTTTCTTCAAAGAGCTAAAGACTACAAGTTATGGCGTTGAACACCATATTGGTGCAATATTTAATGTCGGCCATATTTTTTGTAAAACGTTAGTGAAATAAAACTAGAACTATGGTATTAAGAGAAAAAGTAAAGTTGAAGTTAATATCTGCATTTGAGTAGCAGCCAATTTGGTTGGTAGAATTAGGTGAAATGCAATCCTATCTGTTTATTAACTGGAGGAAACTATTTATTATATTCCAAGGTTAAAACAGATCTGTAAATTTGTTCTCAAGCCATGTTTTCACGATACATACATACATACTAATGTCAAATTATGCAATGGTGGCCATTTTGTTTTATTGAATTCGGTGATATCCAAACCAATTCGTTATCTCAAGGAGAGAAAGAACTAGTTTCCATTTAATCAGTGAAATTGTTCTCAAACTATCATGTTTACAGTACGTATGCGTCAATATTGCAAAATTATGCAATGGCGGTTATATTGTTTTGTCTTAATAGAAAAAAAATAAAATTCAATTTAATCAGTGAATTTGGCGAAATGCAATCCCATCTGTTCTCTTAACAGGACGAGCTTTTATTTTGAATTAATCCGTGAATTTGTAAAATTTGTGAGTTATCCAGTTCACAACACATGAGTATATTGTACAATTATGCAATGGCTTCCATTTGATTAACGGAATTTGGAGAAATGTGATCCTATCCTTTGCCTTAGTGGGAGGAAGCTGCCGGACAAGTTTCCAGTTATTCAGTGAGTTTGTTATCAAATTATAATGTTTACAACACACACGCGTGAATATTAAAAAATTAGGCCACGGCGGCCTTATTGTTTTGCGAATTTGATGAAATAAAATTATTGCAATCCCATCCTAATTATAAGAAGGGGGAAGCTTACTTCCAGGTTTCAAGTTACCCTGCGAATTTGATCTCAGGCTATCATGTTCACAACACATCGGTGTGAATATTGTAAAATAATGCAATGGCGGCCATTTTGTTTGACGGAATTTGCTGAAATTTCACGTTAATCCGTGAATTTGTTGCAGAGTGACCGTGTTCCAAGATACACAGATATCAATATTGTAAAATAATACAGTGGCGGCCATCTCATTTTACACAACTTGGTCAAATTCAATCACATCCTTTTTCTGAAAGGAAGGAAGCTATATTTTAAGTTTGAAGTCAATCTGTGAATATATTCTCTACTTGTCGTGTTCACGGCACATACAGGCATGGATATTGTAAAATTAAGTTAAAACAGCCATTCTGTTTTACGGATCTTGGTAAATTCAATCACATCCATTATCTTAAAGGCAGGAAGCTATATTGTAAGTTTGACGTTAAGTCGTGAATTTATTATCTACTTATCGCGTTTACAGCACATATAGGCATGAGTATTGTCAAATTATGTTAAAACAGCCATTCTGTTTTACGGATCTTGGTAAATTCAATCCCATCTATTTTCTTAAAGGCGGGAATTTATGTTGTAGGTTTGAAGTTCATCTGTGAATATATTATCTACTTATCGTGTTCACAGCACATATAGGCATGAATATTGTAGAATTATGTAAAAGCGGCCATTCTGTTTTACGGAATTTGGTGTAATGCGATCCCATCGGCCATCTTAATAAGAGGAAGATACATACCAAGTTTGAAGTTAATCGGTGAATTTGTTTTCAAACTAGCGTTTTTCACAAACATTTGTCATAACGGACGGGCGGAAGGACGGACACCGAGTAGTATTTTCAGTCCCCCCCCTCCCCCTACTATAGTAGTGGTGGACAAAAATGAGAAGAAGATGGATAAATTATTCGTAACATCGGCGTGTTTATAACCACTGATACAAAATGTGGTTAACTATCCAGACGGTTAGTTCGACAAGTGAAACAGTCGGAATTCTCGCCACTTCTGACAACACATGTTAAACACAGATGCCCTCTCATCGACAATACACTGACACTCAAGTACCATTTTCTCGCTCACATGCACACAAAGATGTGGAAGCCATCGATAGGACAGTAAATATTTGACATCAATACTCTATCTGGTCTTTCCGTAAAAACATCCCAGATTAACGTTAAATTGTCAGACACATGTTTTGGGAATAGCTATTATGGACAGACGATTTTCATGATCCAAAAGATATAAACTTGTCAATAACTCAGCAGTCGTGTTGCCCGTAGCGTTATTAAAGATACTTTAATCCCCCCCTCAGCTCAAAACGTGCGATTTTTTAAATAAAACTTGACTACATTATATGACGTTGAAGGCCTATCTCTAATCCGCTGTTATATGACGTCACGCATTATTAAAGGCCTATCTCTAATCCACTATTATATGACGTCACGCATTGTTAAAGGCCTATCTCTAATCCACTATAATATGACGTCACGCCATGCTGAAGGCCTATTTCTAATCCACTATTATATGACGTCACGTTGTGTTGAAGGGCTATCTCAAATCCTCCATAATATGACGTCACGCCATGCTGAAGGCCTATTTCTTATCTACTATTACCCAATATTATATGACGTCACGCCATGTTGAAGACCTATCTCTAATCCAATATTATTTCACGTCAAACTGTGTTGAAGGGCTATCTCTAATCCACTATAATATGACGTCACGCCATGTTGAAGGCCTTTTTCTTATCCACTATTAGCGAATAAATCTGGTGTTAACGGCTAATAGCATTTCGTACAACAGACCCAAGAGCTATAACCAATCAAAGTAAGTGTTTGAAGGTTTTTCTTCTCAAAAGAAGCTAACAGACCCGTGTTGTTCTCTATATGCGGCCCTCTATTAAAACATAAACAATCTTGGTACACTGCATTTCACAACTTCTTTGATAGAATAGTATATATAGGCCTGCTATAGATCCAGGTATGGCTACTGCAGTCGAATTCCTAGTCATGTGTCGCATTTCGGTAGATTTGTCAAAGTGGCCGAGTGTTCAAGTTATCGAATCGCCTCGTATTTCACCAGATTTCGGAGAATTGGTTCCATCGCCAATTCAACTGACACGCTGCAATATAAGTGAAATAACCTAAAGTACGGAATAAAAAAAGTCGATCAAAAAATATATATTTGGAATAGAGACTTAACTCCATTAGGCCAAATGTATCAAGTACTAGTTCTTATATAATATAGATTAAATAACTTTGGTTTTGTAAGACTGCTAGTTAACCACAGCTGAGATATACCACGCACCTGTACGGAAAGCATCAATCAACTAATCGTTAAGAATGCCAATGAAGAATTTTGACTAGCTACATGATGACATCTATTCACCGGGAAACCTTCTGCTGTGGTAAATCAAGTCGGACCTTGTAGTCGTATATACATACATAGTCTATAGTCTATTTGACTTGTGGGTATTGTTTAAACCAGACTATATGAACACATGCTCTAACCGATACAAACCAATTGGATTTTATTTACCGTGTATCAAATAGTGTAAAGTGGGACTTACACTACCCCAGCTATTCAAACATGTAGGCGTGATTTACAATTTATATAAACATGGAAACATTTAAATTTGTGTAGGCCATTAAGATGATATGTGTATTAGTTTGATTGGGGTTTAACGACGCATTGACAGTTATTTCCTTCACATGGCGGCGTACCTGCCCAAATGGACGAAGGAATCTAACCAGGACAACACTGGCATTCTGGCAACGAACAAAGACAAGACAGAATAAAGGCAGACAATAACAGGATACAATACAACGATATCACAAACAGATCGGTTTTATGTTGCCCTTTAGCTCCGAGACAAACGCTATTTTGAATGTGAACGGATCGAACTGATCCATCAACGAAGTATACAGGCATAATTTGTTGATGGATCAGTTTGACCGGTATCAGTTCGAGCCGATCTGTTTTTGATGTAATACATCATGTTAAAAACAGTGATACCTGAAATACCCTTCGACTTTCTCTTTGTTCTTAGCAATGGAGCAACATTAACATGTAATGGTAATGTTAGTGCAACGTTCACTGCTGGAAGACATCGCTGTCATGTAAGCGAGATAGCGTTGAAGGCGGCGTTTAACACCAATCTATGAATCTTCGATTTATACTTTGATGAAGCGGCTTTGCTCGGCAAATTATTGTACAAATAACTTGTACAGTCCGATCTTTAATGCTATGTCATTGTTTTAAAATGTGATCAGAACATCAAACATTTGAATTTATTATTTTTAAAAAAGTAAATTTGTCGATTTTAAAATAAAACTAACCATAGTAATTTGGTAGTTTACTCCGGAACTTCCAGCGAAAAATAGAAAGCCGTCTATGATTGACGTCACTCAACATATAATGATACATTGAGATTGGAATCGTATTATTATATTTGAACTAATACACAAATGGCTGAAGCGACGAGTCCAAGAATATAGGGATGCTGGGTATCTATCGTGTATATTGAAACCTAGCGTGGATTCTTTATTTGGTACTCATTCATCAAAATCAGTCCACTGACTTTCCAAGTAGCTCGTGTTTCCCCAAAGGTAAAGGTGCCCGCAAAACCAATTTATATTCACTACCCAGTATATAGCTTAAGCAGAGTTATTCCGAACACTGGGTTGAAATTGAGGGAGGAAAACGGACTCGAGAGATGAATATCAGCGTAGTCTGGACACAACATTCCGACTGTTTGCGGTCCTTATATCATTTGCCCGTACGCTTCAAGATTTCTTAACTTGAGTTAACCTTTGTATAAAATTGGGGTAACCTTAATCACCTAAGCTTAGCTTTCCCTTATACTATTACCCTAAGCTCGAATGTTACAGGAAAATGAAAAACCTTAAAACGCTATAGACGTCGGAATGCTATATCTGCCGCTTAAATAGTTGAGCTGAATAGAAAGCCCTTCTAGCCGTCTGTTCGTCTGGGGAGTGTCAGGGTTTGTCGTAAGATAATCGACCCACGTCAAAACAACTGAATATAAGTAAGGGTTTCCCTCTGACACATTACTTAACAAAATATTTGTACAATCAGAAATTTCTTTGCTAACATTATGTGCATTATATACTACACAAGGCCATTGACAAGTTGATGGGGGCCGTTTCACAAAGGAATCTTAAAGATTACGTTAAACGTCACTACCATGGCGACCAGTGCTGAATACATAGCGTTACCATGACGATAACGTTCAACGTAAGCTAAGATCGCTTTATTAAACGAGCCACAGGAGATTATAAATGGATTATCACAGCAGTCATGGGTCTTCACTGTATTTAATTCTGTCATATGTTGCTTTGTAGGTCCATTGGTCAATGTTGCAGTGTGTTTTACACCCTTATCCAGGGCTTCGTGTTTGAAATGAACAGGAGAGCTGAAAATCACTCACCTGGTTGGTTTTAGGAGAGTATTTTTATTATCTAGAGGAGT
>JAVFBX010251355.1:0-19369 GCA_034783855.1 Mopalia kennerleyi | reverse complement strand
AGCAGACTTCACTGATCTATCATTGGATAGTTCAAAATTGGCTGGCCAACCAGAGTGCAGGAAAACTTAGCAGCACAGGATTTGATGACTCAACTAGTGCTTGTGATCCTCTTTAATTGATGATAACCAGAGTTACGATCAGGTTATGAAAATGTATTGTATTACACACAACAAGTTTACTTATTTATAGAATATGGTTTTGGGGTGGTCTCCTTTAAATCTAGCTGATATATGGAGAGAATTTAACGATAAAACCAAGCAATTCACATGTAAATGAAATAGCCCATTTATAGCAAGGATGATGGATTATATTTTTGCAAATGATGTATTATATGATGTCTAAAATGTGTAAATCTTGGATATCTTGTTTTGTGACATCTGATCATTCTTGTGTCATTGTTGAAATTCAAGCGAGTATCGAGCGAGGGAGATGTTATTGGAAGTTGAATAATAGTTTATTACAGGACATTGATTTTGTCAATTTGATTAATAATGTAATAGACATCACTGTTGAATCACATGACCAATATGTAAATCCTCAACTGTTATTGGAAGTTTGCAAAGCCCAAATAAAAAAACTGCAATAGAATTTTGTGCACTAAGAGCAAAAGTGCATACATTTGAATTTCAGAATACTCAGGAAAAGTTAGATCGAACAAGCATAAAACTCGCCTTTAAACCATATGCAGATCTGAGAAAATATGGCCAGGTGTTGGAAAACAAATAGAACTATTGATGGACAAAAACGCTAAAGGGTGATACAATTACTCAATTGGAGGGTGTAGCAAATACAGAGTAGGCTATTTCTAAGGAATTACTTAACTTCTTTTCTCAGCGTTTTAAGCAAAACTAAACGCTCAATAATGAGAGATATGAAAGATTTAGGACATATTTAATATTACCACATCTAGGCGACGTTGCAGCATTGTGTGAAGTACAAAAAAAGTGAACTTGAGTGTATTAAAGTTTTGCATAAAATGAAGAATGATTCAAGTCATGGAATTGATGGGCTAAGCACTGCTTTTTATAAAGTATTTTGGGGTAAATTAAATTATTAATTGTCAATAGCCTGAATACTACTAAAGTGGACTTATCGACTTCTTGATAAGTGTTTTTTTACTTTAATACCAAAAGAAGAAGATAATTGTCGCAGTCTAGGCAATAATAGGCCTATAACTTTAACCTGTTTTGACTATTACATTGGCGCAGGCGTAATAGCTGTGCGTATACAAAGGGTTATTTCTCAACTAGTGTGCTCTGACCAAACAGGTTATATAAAAAACAGGGGGATTTTCCAAAACTTACGCTTAATTGAAGACATAATTACACACAGTGATGAGAAGAACTTATCGGGAATTATATTAGCACTAGCTTTCTCTAAAGCATTTGATTCCATTTCTAAAGATTATACGATGTGTGTTTTGAGAGATTTTGGATTTGTACCACAATTTTGTAAGTGGATTCAAGTTTAATGCGGACACAAAAGTTGTGTGATAAACACAGCTTGGATAACTCGGGGGTTCCCAATGCAGAAAGGAATATAACAGGGTTGCCCACTCAGTGCTTTAATGCCTGTTTTAGCAGTAGAATTGATGTCATGCAAAATTAGACAATCGACTGACATTAAGGGTTGACAGCAACAACGAAAGTAGTTCATGATTTTGGGTATTTTTCTGGGCTGAAATTAGATGAACACGAAGCTGTGGTGATGTTGTTAGGTAAATGGAAAAATAGGTATGATAAACCGGAAAGAGTTAAACGGAAATTAGGTAACAATGAATATATAAAGATTTTGGGGGTGAACTTTAATAGTTATAATGCAGCTGGTGACATTACAGAGAATTGGAACAACTGAATAGAAAACATAGAAAAGTTAATCATATCATGGAAAAAGAAACGAATTAGTTTACACGGAAAAATAATTGTGGTAAAAACTGTTATAATAAAAAATTGCTCATTTATTAATGTCTTTTTTCCTCTTCAATATGTTATAACAAAGTTAAACTCTTTATTTTTTAAATTAATATCGCACTACAATGGTACTTCAATAGAGAAAGTTAAAAGGACGGTCATGGTGCGGGATATTACACACGGTGGTCTATATATATACTTGGGTCAAAATTGCTCGACTCAATTGGATCAGTAGAATTCTTAATTCAGGTAAAGACACGTGGGCAATACTACCAAAATGTTACTTTAGCTATTTCGGAGATCAGTTAATACTGTTAAAAATTCGCACCTTATTAGAACGCATAAGAAAACGAACATTCATAGAAAAAATGCCATCCTTTTATCGAACTATACTGTCTGATTGGCTTGAATTAAGAAATGACACCTTTGAAAGTTGTAGAGGTGACGTATTATGGTATCACTGTAACATTATTTATAAAAATAGAGAACTGTATTTTCCTACATGGCAAAAAGCTGATATATTAGATACAATATACAGATTGTTAAAATGTGATGCTTTGAACTGAAAAGTAGGTCAAGCTGGGTCATTCCTGTTTGAATATAATGCGATGAAGATTCCAGTAAGAGGACTAACAGTCGTTATGAACATGACTGATCAGGATGACAAAGTACGCCCTGTAAAAATTATATGTGTAAACAAACTGCTTTAGAGCCAATGTCACAACAATTTTGGGAGTGAAAACACGGTGTTGTGTTTTCTTGGCACTTAATATGGCCACTTGTCAGAACAGTCTTAAAAACGAATATCGTTTATGTGAATTACAATGGAAAATATTAAGTAACATTAACCCTACTAGGATACTGTTAAAGAAAATGAAAATATACGAAAACGAGTTGTGTAAGTTTTGTGGTATGATAGAATATTTGGAACACTTTTTCTTTACTTGTACGAATGCAAATTAATTTTGGAATGAAATTCTTTACAAATACTGTTCAGCTGAAAATAATCCTTAATGAATAAGAAATTATTTTTGGGATATTTAGATTTGAACAATCAGACAAAAGAATGTATCAAACCGTGAATGCGGCTATAGTAATTGGGAAACTGCGTTTCAGCAAATATAAATACGGTAATAAAAGTAATTTAAAAAACATTGTTTAACACGGAATGTAGAATTCGAAGAATTCCATTACTTGAAAACTTTGTCATATAAATTAAATATCTATTTGAGGTTAGAAAATATGATATTATATATATTATTCTGTGTATGCTATTCTTGGTGAATAAGATATTTCATTAAAGAAAGATTGGAAAACAATCGAGAGTATTTCCTTGTAATATGAGAATTCTACGGGGTGGCCACTAGCCGCAATGTTTATGTAACTTTTTTACAAAATGCAAGACAAAAAGAAAATGTAATTATCAGCAAATAATAATAATAATGATAATGAATAATTTTGACCTCGAGGGGTTGTTCATCCTTAAGCACGGCGTAAAACGCCAATGATATTTGAGAGATTCAAGACAAATCACCCACGAGGCTCCACAGAAGGCGTACGCAATATAATACTAGGTACTGTCTCCAGTCAGGCTAGATGCAGTACATTGTAGATCAGTTCATCTGGCCTTCTTTTCATCAATCAATATTCGATTATTAAATGACTTCCATGTTTCAATTGTCTAACCACAAGGTGCAGCATTATTTTATTAAGGTCGTGTTAAAGCGAAAAAATGTGCAGTTTGTGCATAAATACTCCAGTGGAAATTTAATTGCTAGAAATAGGACATTTTTTTCCTCAGAATTAATCATAAACAACAACAGATTAATTGTCAATGTTATACGCCACCTGTTTTGAAACGTTAAATTTAGAATGACATTTATATCATAAACACGCATTTTATTATATTTTACACAGACACTAAATAGATAAAAAAACATATACTATTTATTTTTTTGCTTCAATGCCAGCTGTGGCTACAAAACGGCAAAGGTTTAGACAGTCTACTCTACAGGTCTCGTGACGTAGGCACCTATTTTGAAAACGAAGATATTTGATTGGTCCATATTTGTGGAGCCCTTCTGTTTAATGGTAAAGTACCTAGACATGGCCGCGTGGGTAAAGTTGCTTGTAGTTTGTGCATTACCCATTTTTAAGATCCAATTATAATATGGATATAGAAAATTAGAGAGTATAATTGAACACAATAAATGATGTCCGTTTTACCTATATGAATTTTATTGCAGCCCGGAATATGGCTTTAAATAAACAGTATTTCGGGTGTTCGCAGACACACTTGTGCCACCCACGCACATCTAAAAGCAATCGCTGTCATTACCTTCCATCGCCATTCTAAACGTTATTCGCGAAACTACCTCAAGATTTCATGCGATGATTCCAACTCTAACGTATCACCGAGCCATCTTTTCGCTGATTATCCCCTGCTTTTCGGGATTTGTATTTAAAGAAGTTTACACCATACATTCGCCAAAATTTAATTCAAATGGAATACTCCAAGATTCGCCGAATCAAAACCTTAATAAATCGAAGAAAATAAAATTAAAAAAAAACATGGTTCCCGACTTCCGGGTTGCAGTCAAGCAGAGACAAATCATGCAAGTCTTATATACTACCATAGACAATGAGTGTCTTCGGTCAGTGGTTTTAAAAAGTGTTGATGGTTGAATTAATTCCATACAAGAATATTACGCGGTGCCGAAAGTGTGAATCACAGAGACTGATGTAAATTCATGTTTTGCAATGACTGAACGTTGAAAACTATCGAATGCGTTAATATTTAAAACAGCAGCGACTGCCGGAGTCATAAGTGGAAATCACAACAATCCCTCAGATATCCATCAACAGAATTACAAAGATGACAGACAATTTATTCAGTTTAAGCTAAATACGCGAAGGACTACCTACAACAATCAGTTACTTAAAATCTTTCTTGTTTTTTTTTCTTTCACTGAATTGTATACCTATACGTGAACCATTTTATCGAATCTAAACGGTCAAATGTCTAAATTAAAGCTGATTTAGGACGTAAAATATTAGTACGCATAGTGAGTCGTGAGTGGGTTATTAACGCTAACCGAGTTTTTTAACCCAGTTTTCATGTTAAAGACAACCCAGTTCTCGTGTGAAATACTCACTTCCTTGAGAGCCTCATAACACTCCGGTCAAAATCGCGACATCATTTTCTGCGTTAAATAACCGCCGAGTGTTGAGCATCACGCCACCGGGTATTTCAAAGAATTTCCAACGATAATTTTCTTTCTTTTCTTCCCCAAAACAAAAAATGGTAGGAAAGAGGAAGAAAGGAGGAGTCCTCTATTCTTAACGGAATAGCTAAGCCCTGTTCCTGCTAGGGCTCTAACGATGTTACATGTATATATTTACAGCGATAGTAAATTCGCTGATCGATCGATATCTATAAGGTACTATAGTAGGTGTCCAATTTACCAGAGTCTGGTCGGAATCGGACATTGTAAAAAATTTCCAGTTTACTCATTTGTTTCAGTGTGATTAATTTGCAAAGTTTGAGTGCCCGAATTACAATTAATGACAATTTGTTTGTATTTAATCTCTGTTGGAAAACGGTCGTCACATGACTCAATCATATACATGTACATGGACATAGGCATGCGCTATATAATGATGGTTCCACATAGGTAACAGCTAAAAAGATAGGCCTATATATTTTGTTATGAAACAAGTCAGAAACAACCATTTCGTTACTTTCATATTTTATTAATTTCCATGTTTTTTTTAACAATCCATTTGCAATGTGATAGTAACTAGGCCTACTTTTCCCAGAATATTGAAAGTTGATTTTCATTGAGTATGAAGATTTTATAATACTTGTTTATTAAATAAGGAATAAATTGCACAAATGAAGTGGTCTTAGTTTTCTACAGCAAGCCACGGATTCAAAAATCAAAATGGCGATCCAAATGCAGTCCAACCAACCAAGTCCCCAAATCTAAAGCCTGCAAGACCCAATCATCTTGAGGGTTAATTTCAATGTCGCCTCGTGATATCATAAAGAAGAAATGTGCGTGGCTTTTGTTGTTTTGTCACACTAAAAAAAAACATTTGGCAAGCTAGAAGTTGACCACCGTTCACCACATAAAATACTGACAGCCCAATTCTTTTCAAGGCCTTTTTGTCATATTTTTGGATTTTCAAGGTGTTGAATGTTTATTCTGATTTTCAAAGTTTTCAAGGCAGTGTGCGAACCCTGTTTATGTAGGCCTAGTCAGCCTAAAACCGCTAGGTCTAACGCCCGCTACCAAAAAATGCCTGAATAATGAAAGCCGAGTGAAAACGCCCGCTACCTGTACATAAAATCGTAATTAACACCGATTCGGTTCTGTGAATAGCGCACATTTGACCTCAATCGGCAGTGTTAGTGTAGGAGCCCTATGAAGAAATTCAACTGTTAATCGAAACAAACAGCGTATTTATTACTATTTAACCAAAAAAGTGGTTTGACACATAGGCAATGGCCCCAAATCAAAAACAGATTCTAGTTCAGAAAATTTTGCACGTATAAACACATCCAGGAATGGAACATTTCGACCCTCAGCCAGGCACCGAATCGCCAGCAGTAAATGCAGGCCACCTAGACCCCTCAGCCACCCGCTCTTATTTTACCCTAGGAGAATCTGTGCTTTGTCAGTTTGTCAGACATGTAGAGATTGAATTTCCAAATTAGAATAGTAGAGAGAGGGTAGTGAACATTTGATGAATTCCCTATAATTTGTTGGGTAAAAGTTGATGTTGTAAAACTTCATATAATAATTGAATTGTGGAATAATAATAATAATAATTCTTTACTTCAGACAAAGACGTCCATACAAAAATGATATTGGCAAAACGGTATATAGGCCCTGGATTAAGTGCCTGGTGTACATTCAGTTTGCACTAGTGCAAAGATTTATGCCATTTGGCTTGAAACATTGATGTCAATTTGACGTCTGAGTTAGATATTGCACATACAATCAAATTATCACTACATTGTATTCTTCTTTGGAAAGAAAATATACCTTTTCATATCAATTCCCCAAACGAAGGGACTTTGTTCATAGCAAACATCGCACTAGCACTACAGCTATACATGTACCTGTAGTTCAATAGCCCCCGAAAGGCATTATTGTACATCACCTTTAATTGATCGGAATACCTATTCACATAAATATACCATAAGTGACAGCAGTATATGTTAGAGCAATAAGCCTTAAAAAGAGTCTTCTTAACAATAGTTGAGCAAGCAGCAAATTTTCTCAAAAGAATGTTAGCACGAATGCATAACTTTCGCTTTTGCGACTCCATATCATCAATGTCAGACAAGGTATTCATAATAATGTGACCAAGGTAAGTATAAGTGCTAACAAATTGCAACAGCCGGCCATTAAGCTTGACACAAGGTGGTTCGAATACAGAGTAGCGTTTTGGCAATACAACCATACATACAGATTTTTTAACATTATAGACAATATCATGTGTCGTAGAAAACTCAGAGCAAACGTTTAACAAAGTCTGTAACGATTTAGCAGAGGGACACATTATACACAAATCATCAGCATACAATAGATGGTTAATAAAGACACCAGCGATGTTACAACCAACACCTGCATCAGATAGTTTAGTATCAAGATCATGTAAATACACTGAGAATAAAGAAGGCGACAAGATTCCACCTTGTCTGACACCGTTACTGACATTAAAAAACGACGAGAGAGACGAGCCCCATTTAACAGCAAATTGCTGGAGCCTATACCAAATGCACAACAAATTCACATAGCAAAGGGGCATACCTCGATCTATAAGCTTTTTCAACAATGTCCAGTGATTAATTCGATCAAACGCCTTACTGGCGTCTAAAAAACAAATAAACACAGGACTTCCATTGGTTCGGTAAAAGTTAACAACTTCTTTAAAAACATATATACATTGATCGGTTGAACAACCTGACTTAAAACCGAATTGGGAATCTGAGCTATACAAATATTTATCACAATTCTGTAAGATAATTAGCTCAACAAGCTTAGATACTACTGTGGCTACAGCGATAGGTCTATAATTATCTGATGATGTTATATTACCCGACTTGTTCTTTATCACGGGTGTTATAACCACACGCGTCAATTCTTCTGGTAAACATCCATGAGCAAACATAGCATTTAAACACATAGATAGGTGTACAAGTAGAGGTTCACCTGCGAATTTCAAGTGTTCGGAACTTAGTCCATCGCATCCTGGAGATTTGTTACTTTTCATATTTTGCAATAAATCACCCAAATGCTCAATTGAGATAAAAGGACTTTTGTCTGCCGAACAATTGAATCCCGCTAAACTATCCAATACTTCAGTTTTATGACAATCAGATTTAACACAATTCAAAATATCACAAAATTTACTTTTCCACAATTCACAAATATCAGCTTCACCTTGTACATTATCAATCTGAATAGGTAAAGACATGTGTTTAGAATTACACTCTTTAACTTCCTTCCAAAATTCATTACAGGATTTATTGGAATAGGCATCCGCCATTTTGTCCGCGCGTATCACAGCCTCATTTCTCTTACAGGCACGCAACGCATATTTAAATTGACGTCTGGTTTGATTCATGTATTCAGACAAAGGTCCACTACGGGGGCTTCCATGTTGTCTCCACAACAGAAAGCTAGTCCTAGCATGATCATGAAGGTCCCGGACACAATCATTCCAACCTGGGACTATAGAGTCCTTACCAGCATTACAAGTAGCAACAATCATACCCGCAGATGATAGGGCGTGAACAATATCATTATAATATTTACATATAGCAACCTTATGCTGTTCATTACAAGTATTATCAAAACATAATATCGCATCAACAGGGATACGCACATCGGATAATTTTTCCATGGCTGCCATTGTATACGTCATGATATCCCTTTCAGAGAGTGTATTCCATCTGATAGTATACTTGTTCGACACATTACTAGTATTACATAACAGTGGTAAGCATGCCCAATCAAGTACAGCTAATATAGGTCTGTGATCAGAACAAATAAAATCATATAAAATTTCAATAGATTGTATAGACATGTCAACATTATGAGAAGAAATAAAATGATCTAGCCAGGAAGTTGACAAATGAGCATCACTTATGTATGTGAACGAATCACCAGGCAATCGGTCAAGGTCACATAAGATCAAACTATGCTCTGTACAAAAAGATATCAGCTCCTTACCAAAAACACGCGACGGGTGAGAATTCCAGTCCCCACCAATGAAAATGTTAGGTATATCAGTTTCCTCCAATATGGCCTTAATTTTACCAAGATAATCAAGATATAACTCAAGATTATCAGTACAATCAGTGGGCATGTATACACATAAAATAAGCAATTTAGAATTACCATGTTCAATTTTACCACCACAGATTCTAGGGTCATTAAAGTCAATAAAGTTCAGGACAGTTCCAAACGATTTACGCCACATGATCGCGATACCTCCATGTGGCCTGCCCTTGGACAGCTTGCCATCGTCGACAGCGGATACACCACGTCCATGAAAGTCAGGATGAATGGTATTCAGTATGGGTAGTTCGTGATTAGTCAACCATGTTTCTTGCAGTAATAAAATGTCACAACTGTCACATAAAGATTTGACTTCATTAATAGAGTTTTTCAAAGACCTACAGTTGTACGATATAATTTGTACGTGCATGACTGATAAGATTGTGTTAGATATATATCTCAATAATTCCGTTCGTAGTCCTCGTCATCGTACCATTGCGAGTACCGTCCTCTGGTCGGGTAATCCTGATAACGGGATTTAACAGAATGTTCCTCTGACTCGTTCTCCTTTCGCTGTCGTTTCTTATAATATTTTCTGACCAAAACATCTTCTGGCCAATAGTTAGATCCTAGCAGAGATTTGGAAAATTGCCCATTCACAGACAGCCAAAACGATGCATATGTGTCATACCTGGTTTCCAACTGATCACATGTGACGTCAACACCCGACTTTTCCTTAACATAATTACGAATATCCTCAGGGCACGTATGGGGATCCAAACGAGTGACAAAGATCTCAACAGGTGGATAAGATCTTATTCCACGAAGCAAAGATCTAGTTTTCGTCTTCGGTTTCATTCTGGAGACAAGGGTGAACTGATTATCCCTATTGTTGGATACAACGCTAGAGTACAGAGACACAGGGTTTTTATTTGTAGATGTAGCGATAACTTCTACTGCGTTGTCACAAGGCAGTTTTTGGATAGTATCCGGGGAATCACGAATCGTCACAGGAGGATCCGATTGAACGGTAGATGTACGTTTATCAACTGACTGAACATTACAAACCGGGGCGACTGACTCATTTTGAGGTGATTGAGCTGGTACTTCTCTTGGCGTGTTCATTCCAGATATTTTCTTGGCTGGTGGTGTTTGCTGCATTTTTTGAGACAGTTTATCAATTTTCTTGTGAACATTAGCATTAGAAGAGTTTATAGTATCAATTTTGCACGTCACATCAGCCATCTGTAATTTCAACATATTAAGTTCCCGTAATAACGTTGTTACATCAATGTGATTAGGAGAAACAGGAGGGAGTTTGCTTAGGTTGCGAGCAACAAAACAGGGTATGTCCTCAACCTCAAGCTCTTGTAACATTTTGCCAATATCATGCAACGTATTTATTTTTCTGCTTTGGCCAATTCTCTTCCGATATTTGCTTTTCAGATTATTACCACAGCACTTGATCAACATGTCCTTAGCTTCTTGAGCCTCGTCCTCTGAAAACACCCCATCACATAGTTGTACAACAGTATCAATTGGAAGAATGTCAATCTTGTCCACCATATAGCATAGAAGCTCGGAAATAATTGGCTCAGTAACATCAAATGTAGTAGCTGTGTTTTCGACCTCCTTAGAAAGACTAATAGCTTCATTGTGATCATCAGCACAGGTGCGAGACTCCTCACTTTCCGCCATTGTGAGCCACCCTAGAGAGCCTCTCTACATACAAGCTGTTAGCATGGTGACATGTAAACAATATGGCGACTGTCGAATTTGAGCAAGGCCCTTCGCTGTCAACGAAACGAAGGCTGCAGCTCCAAAATACCAGGCAATCGGCGCTTAATTACACGCTACGGTTGATCAATATACCTTCATGCCTTCATTAGATTATCATAGTAAGGTAATCCATATACATTCGTCTCATAAAATAACATTTCACTTGAGAGCGAAGTAGAGACATGTTCACCTAACGCACGCATGCGCATTTCAACCCAACATGAACCCAACTGTGTTCTACAACCGGAAGCCTTTTCGGTAGTATCAGCCGTTCCTGAGTTAGGCGATTGAACTTTACTGATTTTTCCCACGCAAGAAATGTTGGGCCAGTTTGTCTGTTTTCGTTTTTATTGACATCGATCGGATTCGGTATTTGCTAGCCCTCGCTCTGTATAATCAAACAAATCTCTGGTCAGTTATACGGCAGTTTTTTTTACATCTCCCCATTTTGGTTCTGTCAGGATTTACAATCACAACGGACAAACTATTTTGTTGAAGATTCCCAATAGAATTTGAACCGAACAATATTCCACCAATGCACTCCCTTCATTCGCCTTATCATGGCGAATATTTCAGTTCTTTAATTGAGAAACGGGGTGATAAATAACCACAGCATTTCGTTTTATAGATCGTTGCTGGTTTTAATTGTTTTTGTGTAATACAATGCTAAGTGTTACGCCAACGCAACTAAAAACCTTGGATTAAAAACTAATACTAATGGAGCTTATCCATCCGTTGAATTGATAAAACCGTGGTTAAGTACTTAAAAGCGATAAATCCAGTTCAATATACAACCAAATTAACTTCAATCTTCTTTTCAACTTTGTAACTGCTCTTTTGTTTTGCTGCTGCAGCTTCATTTTAAATGGCAACAGTCAATAGAGCGTCTGGTTTTCTACTTTACTTTTCATAGAGATGAAATTTGTGTGCAACTCATCGAAGTTAAGATCGAAAATGGCTTGTTGAAATAATTTAATTATATCTGACGTAATGGTTTAATGAACTAACAAGTATCGAGCTTACTGATTAAAATAACGTCTTTTGTTTATATGGTTGCTGGTTTACCCGTTATTCTGTTCAATTTGCAATGGGTTGGTTACCGGTATATACCGTTAAAAACCAAATTCATCTTAAAACGATAGACAATATAATTAAGAAGTATAGGCTTACTGAATGACCGGGTATTTGTAAGCGTTTTAATGTGTGCGACACTTCAATACACAGTGGGATAGCAAACTAATTTTAAAAAGCTTTAAACATATCTGGAAAAAAGGCACAAAATATATGGCTGCTTTGTTGTGGTGGAGGGGGTCAATGGGTCATGTGCACTGAGCAGTATGATAAGTTGCCATATATCTTTTATTATGGCAACTCGCCCAGACATGCGCAGCAAAGTGGTTAGCTCAGAGATTGGTCAAGCGGCACACACCTCCAGCCGCCATTGTTAAGATGTCTGCCCCATAGTATTTCTACGTTTTAATGGACTAGCTAACTTTCGATAGTGAATAAGAAATACCAAATTAGCATTAATTGATAGTACATTTCACCCTCTATCAAAGCTTAGCTTCATTCATTAACGTAACCATCACTGTAATTTTTTCTTACTTACATGGCTTTGCCTTTAACTTAAGATTTCATAAACAAGTTCAAGATTAACCTTTCAACGCTTTATCATGGTTTATAATTTCAAAACAACTTGAAAATCTTCACCAGGTATAAGTCTAAGACTCAAAGTGTCGTACGTATATCAGAGTGCGTCTGTGAATGATGGTTAAAGGACTCATCATTCACTTCTCTTGATAGATCTTCACTGAGATCGACAAAAGTCAATTTGCAGATAGTTTTCGGTAAACACAAAGTTGCGTATTAAGGTTTTATTTCATAACGTTACGGACAATTTGTATTTGGTGGGACGATGCACTGATATTAAGGGCCTACAAGTAGTCGTTCTCCGCTATGCTGTTTTTGAGGGACAATATACTGACAATCATTTGGGTCAATCATTTACATTGCAAGTAACAGCAGTTGTTGAGATTGTATACGCCCAGGACCATTCTCAATCTCGGTGGTTTGCGCGTAAAGGAAATAACAAATGTGCGTTGTGTTGTTGAGATGACCGAAATGTCATTCCTGGAGAAGGACCCTGTACCTAAGGGTTATTTGGAAATAAAACCCACAATATTTGTAATGTTTCGTACATCATTGTCCTGGCGAAAATGAGATACATTGTGGTTTTTCAACATAACTGCATTTTCCTGTGCCCTGATCTAAAAATATCGGTACAATATATAGCTGTACCAAGTTGATGATGTGCAAAGAATTGTCACGAAAACGCGAAACTCTTGACATTTGTTTTCATAATTTAGCCCTTTTGACTACTTTAGACTGTATCATGGTGTTTTTTATGGTATGCCTATATTTTTATATCCTATTATACAGAAAGTTTTATTATGTGTAAACACTGAGAGAAGATCTTTTAATAACCCGTGTGGGTAAAAAACATACCCCCTGTGGTGCAACGGTTCTAGCAATTTAAAACTAAACTTTATCTTAATTCCGACAGGATTAAATGTGTAATTTGGAGAATGACGTTAAACCTCAATCACACAAACAGGCTCAAGTACAATACAAGTACTGGATATGACTAGATCTCTGTGTTTATTTATTCTGGGGTAATTCTAGACTTGTTTTTGTTAATGTGAGCGCTTCAATCGTGCCATGCTCCACATTTGTTGATGCACAGTCTGTGATTACAATACGAAGAACATCAGGTATTGATTCTTACGGATAACCGACCAACATCTGCCAGGAGCTAATCAGATTATCATGACTATTTCTTGTACTGAACATATTAAAACTTCATCGATAGTCCTTCAAGAAGTCTGAACGCTTTATTGGCTTCTATGCGTGTTGTCTTCCTTAATGTTTATTTAAACTGCGTTGTTTGGCTTTGTCCATCCAAACCAACAGATCACGTTGCGAATTGCTGGACGAGTGTTAAACTGCATTGCTCACAGAAAGAGTCCTACGATATTTCAACTATCCTGGGTAATACCAAACAAGATTGTTGGCTTTCGACGGTGTACTTTTCGGAGCTTAAATTTAATCACTGTTTAAAATGATCTTTGTAATTTAAGAGGAGAATGGGGGCGAGTGAAAGCGTTTTAGGAAATTTAGAGTTTCTGAGAGCGAGACTGTGCCATGTCCGTATAAGGGTTAAGGCCATTAATCAATTATCGATTGACAAAATTATTTGTGGGGTCTGGTTTGTCTCACTTCTGCAGATATCATGGGTATTATTCAATATAGAATATTAGTTTGGGTCACTTGATTAAATTATCTCCAGTATGGCAATCCCCGCGGTGTGATAAAAATACCAGTATCACGGTATATGCATATGTATCTATGTTTGTGGGGTAACCTTATCTTAGTATTGTAGAAATTGAGAGATAAACGGAACAATTGTAATGCCCTGAGCTATACATATAACAGTAAACATGCAAATTGCTTTGAATATTCAACTGCTTGTCTCCTGTACTTCTATATATATTAAGGAATCGTTCAACTCTCTGGACATTATCGTGTCTGTCGAATAAAACTGATAGTTTCCATGCGGTATGACTGTATATGACAAGCCACTGGGGACAACGTCGTTCTAACTGAAAAGCCACCCAAAAACAGAAATGTATGAATTATTGAACTTAAAATCCGCCTGGTCGTGTTCACAAGTTAATCACACTACTTCTTGCAAATGGCAGTTCGATATGTATTAAACAAAGTTACACGTGTCAAGTATCTGACATAGTTTATCTCTATAACCATCGGATGACTTTTGGATGTTTTTGACTTATTGTATCGATCAGATGTCTTATTGAAGATTTATGATTGTTCTCCGTGTAATCCCAAAATACCCTGTTGCCAAATTGATTCTGTTACAAATATAGGAAAGCAGATGTTCTACAGAGGGATGGAATTTGAAGTCTTAACTCCCGGTGTGTTTCGTTCTGAGTTAAACAGAATAGGTCATTGGTCAATATATTTAGCAGCCCGTGAAGCAGTGCAGACATCGGGCGTCCGCCAGAGAACTCATAGTTCTGTCGATGTTTTGTCTGCCGAAGATATAGAACTTTGTACGTAGTTTCTGGTCTGTGAATGTTTGTGAATCCATCCATTTTTAGAAAAGAAAGCACATTTATAATTAGAGAGCACTTATCATTTGTAAATTATATTCTCAAATATAATACCCCCGATGGCTTTAGTTTGACGTCGCTCAGTATGTATTGACAAAAAATGTTGTAAAAAATACAACTCTTCACCCACATTATTAACTATTGAAACATATTGAGGTGTTGATTAAGCGAGTTTCTATTATTGGTTTTAAATTTCCCCATAATTTGGCAGGTAAATGAAAGTACTAACGTGCTCTAATCTGGTAGTTTTGCACCTGTCTGTTTGATTTGCTGATTAATTCTTCTCAAAGCTTAATAAAGTAGTCGATCGAGATCAACAAATTGTGCAATGATCAGTTATTATAGTGTCTGTGTGTGTTGGACAACAGAACTATTTTTCAACAACATTATAATTCCATTTAATTCAAATTAATAATACTTTTAAAGTGAGCCACGAAAACTTATGGGATTTTTGTTAACGGTAATGGAAGCTTATTGCAGTAAAGATTATCTTAATATATATTACTTTGCTGTGTAGTAAACACAATTCATCCTCCACAACTGACAGCGTTGTTTTGAGTACAACTTCCATCACTAGTGTGGAATGAGGTATTGCAAACACATAATTGTTTCACAATCGGAAGATCACTCGGTGGAATCAGCCGCTCGTATTTAGTCGATATCATGCACTCCACCCATGTTTTCCCCATACAATAAATGTTGGGCCAGTTTGTCACGTATGTTTATCTTGTATTCTAATCGATTGGACCCGTTATTTGCCAGTCCTAGTTCTCTATAATCTACCAAATCTCTTGTCAATTATTAAGCAGTTTTTACATCTCCTCATTGCGGTTCCATCAGGATGCACGATCACAAAAGACTGATACTTTAGTTGAAGTTTCCCCCATAACATTAAAAAGAGAACAATAGTCCATTAATGTACCATTAATGTCGCCTTGTCAGGGTGAACTTTTCAGTTCTGTACTTAAGAAAGCCCTGTAATTTCCTAACAGAGGAAACTTGATAAAATAACCACTGATTTCATCTTAAAAATTTCGTTGCTGTTTTTCAATTGCTTTTGGTTACAAAATGCCTATGTCAATAATTGTTATGCCAACGCAACATGTATTGAGGTAAACAGTAATAATTAAGCTTATCCAAGCGTTGAAATGATAAGACTGTGGTTAGGTAGTTGACTAATGCGCCATAATTCCAATTCAACAGACAGTCACATTTACTTCAATCTTCTTTAAAAGGCGCTTTATTTGTTTCAGTTTAATGTAAACATTCGATGGTTTTCTGATTTTTTTTATGTAGCACATCGAACTTACCGTCTAGAAACGGCAAGTTGATAGACTTTAATTATACCAAAACGTAAACATTGTAAACTGCCACACGAATTATTTCTCCCCAAAGCATGGGCCCGTATCTAAACTTCGCTTGTGCTCCTTTCATCTTGTGTACACTTTCACGGCAACTGCAAAGACTATAGGAATATAGTCCACAAGCTATGCAAGTTTAGCCTCAGCAGGACACGCAAAGTCGATCAGGAAATGGTCTCCTGTAGTGAGATTACAACAACAACAAAACATTGTGAGCAGACAATGACCTATGTCATATATAGATCATAGAGAACAGACTGACAAAAGTTGATCACTCGCATATATTTACAGACAACAACGGCGAAATATAACACCCTACATTCTATTATGAAAAAATGCCAATTACGGTGATAAATAAAGAGTGAATATTATATCAGGCGACGGGATTATTCTTATAGTCAGTATTTTTGATACATCATTTTATTTTCCCGACAAATCAGACGTAGTAATGCTCACTACAGAATCCGTCGCAATTGTAGGCCTATAAAACAAATGTAGTTTCCAGGATTTATTATTCGCCAGAGAATTACAAATGCTTTGCGAAAAGCATGGGCATCATCCGACCACACGTTATCTCTATATATAGGGAGATACCAAGCGACATTTCATGACTTTTTAGTGTTCTGGCTTAGCCCCAAATGCTGGATTTCTATTGGCGGCATACAGCCAAAAACCGTTGGAGCTAGCCTATCAGCGCCGGTCTATCGCACAACAGTTACGTGTATTTGTTTTGATGGTTTTTTTCAAACATCTTCAGACTCAAACATTTCAATAAAACTGTTGCCGTGTTACCTCCATGCCTTGCGCAGGCCTACAGTCCGTCTGCGTTGAAAAGCTAAATGGCACTTGGTCAATACAAACTGAGACACCAAGAAATTGAACGACTGAATTTGGATATTATTTGAAGTGCAAACAGAAAACCTGCTCTTGATCAGGTCTATAAGCTGATTTCGATTATTTCTGTCCGTCATTATTTTTCCCTCGGTCGCCATATAGTCGTCTCCTGTCGTTGAATCGGCTTATTCCATTGTCCAGTGAGTTTGGAGTAAAAGCCCAGATTGATTAATTGATATTTTTATTTACCAAATAAATTTATATCAAATACAACAGTTTGTAAACAATTGTTTGGCGGGAATAAAGTCCCGAGAGGACTTGTTTTATCCTAAGATGATTTGCTGGTTGTTTAAAGTAAGTCAATATACAGTTTGTATTATTGTAATTTTTTTTGTTTTTTTGTTAGCTTCCTACTGTTAAGATGGTAGATAGGATTGAATTTCACCAAATTTCGTAATTTTGTAAAACAAAATGACTGTCATTAAATAATTTAAGAATATTCATGCCTGTATGTGTTGTGAACACAATAAATAGAGAATGAATTCATGGATTAACTTTAAGCTTTGAAGATAGCTTCCTGCCTTTGAGACAATGGATGGGATTGAATTCCACATAGTTTCAATTGTATGATTTTACAACATTCACTCTTATGTTTTGTGAACATGAAAGCTAGAGAACAAATTCATGGAATTGAGCTTTCTTTCATGACCGATGGGATTGCATTTTATTTAATTTCACTAACTAAAATGGCCATTACTCAAGTTTCCTACACTCTAAACTGACCTCCATTTACGTAGTGCATTATGGCAATCATAGTGCCTATCCCTTTGAAGATCCAAACTTTGACCTCTCCGTGGCCTCCTACCGGGCGCCCACGTGGCATATCAACACCTCAGATCATCCTCATTCTTCTTCAAACTCGCGAGTTAAGAAGTTTGGTTTTCATTTGTGCTCTACGTTTACCTTTTCCCTTGGATTACCGCTGTACCTCTTTCATTTAGTTTGGATTTATACTTTGTTGTCTTATCTCTCTATTGGATGTTCCTTTCAGTTGTCGACGGGATCTAGCGTCCAACGAGATAAGTATCCTTTGTTTGTAATATAAAACTTTGTTGTTTACAAATCAAAATGGCATCGGTCGCCCAGTACATGTTATGTACGCAAACTAATCCTGCTTTCATGTACTGTGCACAGGATCGAGTCAAACTGTGGACTCTCATATAAATACGGCAGAATAGAAGGGCCACGTTTTAGGGCTCACGCACTGTAAATGTCTTGCTTGTCGCGGATCTAACTATGCAAAATTAGCGATCCACTTCAGCGGTGTATGAATCGAAGTGGAGGTGGTTCTGTGTGTGGTGCACACGCCATGCGATCGCAGCACGCAGGACCTCTGTTCAGCAGGTAGCTGAGCTCATTCTCTGCCTGCTACGTACGGGAGAGAAATTTAAGGCCGTCTACTGTGGACGGCTATCGGAGCTGAAGTGGCTTTTGTTTAAGTGTGCTTTCCTGACGGCGTTCGCGACAGCAGCCCGCGTGTCAGAGATTCATGCACCAGGCGTGATGGCAATCAGACACGCACCAGACTGGTCGTCAGTTTGCCTAGCCACACTACCTGAGTTTATAGCTAAGAATCAGAGTGTGGATGATACTTTCGGGTGGGAGTTACTATCCCGGCCTTGTCCGGTTTCCTCTCGCCAGGGCTGGAGGCAGATTGTTTGATGTGCCGAGTCACGGCACTGGCCTTTTATCTGTCAGAAGCGGAACCAATTAGAGTCGGTAGGCGCCGTTTGTTTATTCCGTTTAGCCCACGGCACAAGCAGGAGATGTCCTATGGCCTATGAGGGTGCAAGCGACTGAGGGTGCTATGTCCAGGGTCTCGCCTCATTAGATTCGGGCATTAGCACCATCTTGGCCAGTTTGGTCTACCCGATCCGTGCGAGACATTTTGAAAGCGTGTTATTGGCAATTGTCAACGACTTTCACCGCATACTATCTT
>JAVFBX010251344.1:0-10030 GCA_034783855.1 Mopalia kennerleyi | reverse complement strand
GTCTTTGAGATGCGTTGATTTCCCCCCTGCTCGAGCTGGTTTTTGGGGGTGGTACGGCCTACATTCACTTTTGCCAATTATTTATGTACGTGAAGTCTTATCTGCGGCACATTTTCCCTGAACTACCGCTGGGAGCCTCCGCGGCCGCCTCCGCGACCTCATAGAGGAATTCTGTTCACCCCCCCTCGGAACTACCGCTGGGAGCTGCCACGGCCTCGTAGAGGAAGTATGCACATTTTCCCCCCTTAACTACCGCTGGGAGCCCCCGCGGCCGCCTCCGCCCGCCTCCGCGACCTCATAGAATTACTTTGCTGGCCCCCCCTGCTGCTAACAGAGACAACACAGGACAAATTGCAAGATGGTCACAGCCCATTAACAGGACACAATACAAAAACATACCGATCAGCTCCATGTCACCCCTTGGCTTCGAGAGCACCATGGCAACATGAAGCTCCTCCCAACCCTCCGTTTTTTTTATTCTGGTCCCTCCTTATTAAAATCATACAGTGGAAACAACAGTATTAAGCATGTGTTACATCAGAGGCAGGCGTTTGTATTCGCTGTATCCGTTTCGCCGCAGATTTGAATTCTGCCATGAGTCACCAAAGCTTATCTACGAACATATGTCATTTAGTCTTTGTGAAACGATATGTACGTGCTGAATGGCCGTTGAGCGATAATCTATATGTTAATGTCGACAACAAGAAATTGAGAGATTTAGATCGCTATGTTGTCTATATAAATGGTAGAATAGCGAACAAGTCACATACCACTGAATTGGGAGACATCTGTGGAATGATAAGTAGGCAGCATTCAGGAAGTCTAAACATAACAAACTCTGATATCTTTCCCCTACTCTTCATTAGTCCATAATGGCCGAGTTAGCCCATTGTTTGCATTCACTGATAAAATAATGGTATTCTGTGAACAGCGAATGTTATCAATTACAGCTCCCGTCTTCAAATTATAATCGGTTAATTATCCCTTTTTTCTATTCAACTATCTAATATTTGAACTCGAATAATTTTTGTGTCTTTTTTTAGAAAGAGAATTAAGATTAACAGTATTTTCGTTATTTTGGGATAACACTTTCTGAGTTTGAAGCACATTTAGCACATACATTTTCGTTAACTATCTTTATAGTTTTTGAAGCGTTGAGGATGTTACCGCTATACAGACTTACAAGTATTGCAAAAATAATAACAATAAATAAAAAAACTGCTCAAAATATGGTTTATAACTACATGCCGAAATTTAGCTCACGTTCTATAAGAGATAAGGGAACTAATTATGCTACAGATTAATAACATGAAATACAGCCCGAGGAGTCATGCTGTCCAAGCATTTTCATTACAAAAAATGTAAAACAAGTTTAGTTCCGTGAATTACCTGAGGGAAATTGCAACAAATAATAACCCAATCGAGATATAAACCGCAAAACGTATAATTTCCTTTGGCTGAAGCTTAAAAAACTGTTCAAGAATTTTTTTTAGTCCACTATGAAGTTATGTTTTTTAAAATTATATTTCCATGTTTTTTGGGGTCTCGATATATATATATTGTCTGATATTTGTAATTTTCTTAATGAACTTATTAGCTTCGTATGAGATTTTAATGTGTTGCAAAATGCTGAACATAAAAATGGAACAAAATTTAAATTGTAATGATATTGACAGAACATACAAATTTTAATGGTCTCATCGTTGTGTATGTAGTTCTTAACCGAGTTAACATGTGCTGGTTTGTTTTACATTACAAGGTAAAGTTAGCCGTCACCAGGCCTTAACAGCGTATATATCACTCACTAGCTGTTGACGAATTCATGGGAATCGTGATCGACAGACTGGGAAATGGTTAGGGATAAATAATATGCCAGAAATAAAACCCAATATTTTAACGCAAAAGTTTTCATGGTACCCACTTTTATTATCTGGACATATGAGCCATTTCAGACTAGCAGAGCCGTCCGGAGAAAATGTGGTCGAAATTTGGTTCGCGATGAACAAGTTTGAATATAATGGGTTCGCGATTGAGCTGCTCTCCGTGAAGTGCTCCAATAGCCTCAAAAGGATTAGGAAACAAAAGTCCGAGGAGAGTGAAAATTGATCCGCTTATGTTGAGATGGACTTTCACATAATATCCACTCTATAAACTAAAGGTTGGGATCGATAGCCCCCCATCAATTCATGTGGCATGGGCAAATAAGAAGTTATGAAGGTTGAGAATTCGTTCAGCAAAATCGGATATTTCAGTTAGACTTGTCAGCCAGAGCCCCAATGAAACCTCTTTGCAATACGCGTAAAGCGAACACCGGCAGACAAACGTGGTGTCTGCCGGCATCTATATCCTTAAAGTAGATGCACACCCTATTAATAAGCACTCAGTCACTGGACAATAGATTGACGGTGTCAAGCTATCTCATTAAACTCTCATACTTAATGTCCCCCAGTGAGGCCAAATGCCAAAAAACCCTTGAGACTACTGGCTGATTCTAAATAATATAATCTGAATTCATATACATGCCAAGACGTACCAAAAGGCCTCATAAAACCGGCAAAAAAGTAAGTTCTTTAGTCGATCCGCAGTACAAATAAAAATGAAGAATGTTAAACTTCCTCTTTTTCTTTTTCAGACGTGCCTGGTGCCCCGGTTACCATAAAACCTAGTAAGTATTACACTGTAAATCACAATATATATAAGTTAATTCAATGTATATCACAGCCCAACAAAATTCCTGTTATCTGAACGAAAGATTTGTTTATTTCATAAAAACTTTGTTTGAATAAATAATGGTTGTTGGTTGAGCTATGTCCTGTGTTATAGCAAGTAAAACTATCGCATATATAATAATTCGGGACTCATTCTGCCCCGATCCCCTGTAACTTAGTAGGTAGAGTGTTGGGTCTGTAACCCTAAAGTCCCGGATTCGAAGCCCACATTTTTCTTTCTTCATTTATTCAACATATAATATGGATCATATATTTAGCTATAAAGAATTCGCTGTCTCTCTGTTATTTTTGTGCAATGCCAACTTTAATATGATACGTTATTTTCCTTCATCAGTTTGTAAATTGTCTACTTTACTCTTTCAGCTATACATGTCCATGGGACTGAAGTTGTTGAAGTTGGTCAGCCAATTAGATTAGAATGCAACACATCCCGTGTCCTAGACTCACACCAAGACCTCGACTGGTTCAGAAGTGGCGACAAAATCAGACCAAATTTTGACAAAAAAATAACAATAAAAACTGAAGAGCTCAAAGGTTCGGGGATTTACCGAAGTCGATTGGTGATTGAGCGAAGTCAGAAAAGTCATACAGGAATGTATTTATGTAGGAACTCAAACGAAGAAATGGCCAGAATATATGTAGATGTCTTAAATAGTAAGTATTTCAGACGGACAATTTGGACAAAATAAAGGCACCACGTAGTTTATTGTTTAAAGTTTAAAGCCTTTTTTCCAAGTCATATATATCATTTTCTGCCACTGAGGGGTTGCGACGAAGCTTCATGTTGCCCCGGCACTCTCGGGGCTAAAGGGCAGCATACAGCTGATCTGTTTGTGATGTATTTATATCGCGTCCTGTTTTGTCCAGGGTGCTTACCTTCACCCATTGGGCTGGAACGATATACAACCACAAGTACGGAATTACACCCCAATCAAACAAGCAATTAAAGCATTCCGTATACTGGACGTAAATTGTTGCATATTTATGACGCTGCACACGTTAAATTCAGTACAATTCAACTGAACTATTGTTTAGTTTGTTTTCATGAAATGTCTTATATATTTCTTAAAAATTCTGTAACTGATCAGTTTACCTGGTTATCGATATCAAAAAGCAATACGCATTTCTTTTCGTGATACAATATTGCTTTTAACGTTGTAATATAAACAGGCATAGGAGTACATGTTGGCAAAGATCTGCCAGCTGTCAGTTCACTGTCTACATCACATCACAGGAGTCCGCTAGGAGCGACTGGGAGGGATACATATTGCTCCCAAATCTAGCCCTTCTTATAAATAATCCCGCCTCTGTGCAGTATTTTGAGGTTAATGGTGAGCACATGCCACGTTCTCGCTATATTACAGTTACGTGAGCCACTTTCCTGAAGGCACACAACAGTTTGACACTTGTCAATTTTTTCCAACCATTTTTTTTCAAAGCTTACAATATCTTATTCGTCCATCTCACAAACTTAACATTTACAACACCAGTTATATATTTTTGCCTAACGTTATATGTGTTGCTCTTTTTTCAGCTTACAGTAGCAATGTGAAGAGGGGAGGTAAGAAAAGACTACATAATCTAACACAACTGCTGCAAATGCGATATCATGCTTTATTAACGAAATAAGGTTTCAACAAAATGTTTTTGGTAGATTATCGTGTGAAGCCATACAATGTTGTTGTTTTGAGACTTTGGAATTAGTTCCATTTTATGGTCAATGCATTTAACATTGATTCAAAAATGTTAGTTTTTTTCTAACAAATTGTTCGTATTTATTTACATAAAGAGAGATTAAATAAGTCTTAAATGTTATGGCAAAATAATAATAAATATGGGTATAATTTCGTAAAAACTGACATAGGCCATGCGACAGGTCTGGGATTGATTTGTGTGATTGATAAGTTAGTGGCATATTAATATTAAAGATGTATACCAAGTTCACGAATTTTAATAGTCTCTATACTGACTATATGTTAGTTACTTACCTGTATATCTTGAATTTTGATAGTCTCTAAACTGACTATATATAAATTATTTACCTGTATATCTTGAATTTTGATAGTCTCTCTACTGACTATATTGGTACCTGTTACTACCTGTATATCTTGAATTTTGATAGTCTCTATACTGACTACATATAAGTTACTTACCTGTATGTCTTGAATTGGTATAGTCTATATACCGACTATGTATTAGTTACTGCCTTGTAACCTGCGAACTGAGAGTTCTAGCCGTTTCTGTCTTTTAACCCACAGGATCTATGACAGAGGGGTCAGACGAACAAAAAGGAACTAATTCAGCAGTACATCTACATCCTGGGAGTCTGTGTTATCTTTGTGCTTTGGTCGGTCATCTTCTATGTGTCACACTCTTGTTGAGTACTCTGTCTTAAAATGATATGTTGGACAGGTTGGAATTGAGTGTTGTGAACAAGCACACATGAGTGTGTCGCGTCCGTGTGTCAAAGAATTTGTTAATTCTGGTATTATCGATACGGATTCAACAGGACTACAATTTTATGAGACAGTCATAGAGATTGCTATGAAGCATGTCAAAAGTACTATCATGGATACCTACGAGGATAAAAGATGTTCCAGAAAAATACTTCACTTTAAATATATAACATATAACAATACTTATGTGATTAATGGTGTTGAGAGATTCGGCTAAATATAATTGCCACACAGGAGGTATAGCAAATGGATTACCTCTAGATGTGTCCCTATTTTCTTCGGAAGTAAAATAGAACAGCTGAGTGACGTATCTTGTGATATGACTCCTGCCAATAGATGGTATGTATGTGGCTAGAAACCTTGAGTATTATGGTAAACCAATACTGATATAGCCATGTTACACAATAGGTGCGGAGGACAATGAAGCATTGTGAATAATACACTCGTCGCATATAAAGAAACACAAGTGCAAAGGAGTTGTAGACAAGACGAAGAAATTGTAATTTTATAAGAAAAGGCAATATATGTGAATTAATGACAGGCTTATCGAAATCTGTTGTATATACACTGTTATCAAGAGAAATGAATGTCAAGCGTTATCTCCATGATACTAAATGTATCACCTTGCACAGATTTTAATATTGACACATACACCAACTACAGTCCGCACAATCTGATACACATAGATTTGTCTTTTTAACGTAAAGCAATACATTTTATACAAATCAATTGCTAACACTTTCTAAAACACTTAATCTGGGAAAGAGTCTTATTTAATTCTATTTTCAGTAATTTACATTATTTCGATTTATTTTATCAATAATTTTTATTAAAATTATCCGTGTTTTGTTCGAGGCATATGAAAACTCACTATAAGTATATGAATATTTATTCCAACAAAATATTTTCAGAGACATCTAGATTTGGCAGAACGGCTTTTACATCGATGACACCTAGTAAATATATCTCCTTTCACGGACAAGCATCATCGCCTGTTTTCTGGATGAGGTGAATGATGATCTTGGTGCGTCATCATGAGTTCTACACTTCCCGTTGTTATTTCCATAATACAATCCCAGAAATATTCAGGGGAAACAGGACAACTTTCAGGAGTATTAACCCAAATGAGCACGCCAGCCAATTAGTTAAAATTTACAATAATTTAGAAAGGCTTAGACTTTTATGATGAAAATGACATTTTGAAAAGTCAAAATTAAATTAATAATAAGTTTCAAGAGGAGGTATAATATGAAACAATAACCAGGCTATCAAGTCTATGTGTCAACAGTTAAAAGAGTGCTCCATCAATTATATATACAAAAAATATATATAAAAAGAGTCTTTGGTTTGAGACTCTGTAAACGTAGATATAAGACAGTGGCGGTTTGTTATGGGCATTTTCACAGAAACTTCATTGTTTTCCTGTGACATCGGGTAGTATGGTCTGACATCATCTCCCGTAAAAACACCGTTCATTGTATTTATCGCATTTTACAGAACATTCAAAGTAATCAGTAAAAAATCTTCTGTTCACGGTCAGGTTTGTTAATCTTGATTTAATCAAACTGAATGAGATACACAGGCAGCATAATCGAGTAGTAGATAGTTTGGTTAATCACAATAAACCTCAGGTTCTACGTTTTTTTTGTTCGTTTTGTTTTTAAATATATTCCTCTTGTTTGTTGTGCATATATATTTAAAACACACCTTTGTTTTAATTTTGTACATTTCGTTCACCCAGATATATATTATTCCCTATAAGATAAATCTTTGCATAAGGGTTTCACTGTACATATTATCATCTATATTTGAAATTCATCCATTTGTATATCTGCTTTATCCATGACATCATATACCTTAAAATAAAATCAATGCAACATGGCTGTATTGAAGACCATATTTGGTCAGGTGAAAGGTCAGGTAGATTTACAAATATACAGATCTATAATAAACAAAATTACGTTTTCGAAGAAGAAGTATAAAGTTAACAATTAGTGTGTGCATAATGTGAAACTCAAACATAAATATTAAACTAAAGGAAATAACACCAAGGTAAGTTGAGTAAAATTTTAAATCCTGGACTTTATACGTGTGTCATATTAAGGTTTTTCATGAAAAAATGATTGAAAATTAAACGTTTGTGAATTGAAAATAGTTTACTGATTTATTATAAGGCCTATACGGGTGTCCAGGGTATATTACCAGAGAATATGAATATCAGCATTGGCACCTTGTCATTCAGTAATAACTACATTCATACTATATATAAATCTAAGATATATTCATTGTAATTTTTCAACGATTAAACACATCTTGTCCATATATAATTATGTGTGAGTTGTTTTGTGTTCGTTTAATGTTATATATTACTCATAACATATTTCCCCTATATAGAGGTATTTTTTGCATATCAAATTTCAAATGTCATGTGGATATGACCGACTTTGGATCCATCCTATCAATATATATTACATATTTCACTGGTAAGATTGTAGACTCGTCTGAGAGTGACGTATGAAACTTCCGGGACCGTCTACTTTCAAATTGAGGCGGTCACAAAAGTCTGCTGTTTTGTAGATTTTGCCACACTAGTGTGTTTTTGTCCCGATTTCTTGACAAAATTTGTTCGGATTACCATAAAAGATGATGCAAACGAAAGCGTATTCGCTATTGATTACTGTATTTTGGACTCCCGGGTAAGTTTTAAATGATAGGTTCGTCATAACTAAGAATTGACGTTAGTCTGTATATGTATATATGAATTCTCAGTTATATCAGGACTAAGTAAACCCTTTTGTATTCCATGTTGATGTTGTAAGTCGCGTGTAAACACGGGATTCCACTCAAAGTTTATTATTTTAATGGTTTTTGTTGATTGTGCGTGCATGTATCCGTGTGTCATGTAAAATACGCCGTCGGTAAACTTCGGTTTGTGGGCGGAAATCTTCGGCTTTTACAAACAAGAATTGCGAAGCAGCTCTGGGATTCGTCAATTTAAAAGACCATTCAACATTGTAGGTGGGGTGATTACGTTGGATTTCAATATAGCGACATACAAAACACGGGGAGCGTTTTTTGAGATCTGATTTTAATTAGATTGGGTTTATAATGTTCCAACATATTTTCTCATATTTTTCTTCAACCAGCAAGCTGTCTATAAAATATCATGTTTCGATGGACCTCATTTACTCTAATGAATGTGACTTCTTAGTGAGAATTCAGTTTTAGAGATTGGATTTAAAATGATTATTGGACATGCAAATCTCGTTCGCTTCCTCGTGACTTCCGGGTACATCGTCCACACTCTGTGGCTATGGTCTGCATACTGGTAGTTAAACCCGGTATGTTTGTGTTGTTGTTGGGTGCAGCTATACGACTGTAAGGTAGAATTCGCATCATTTTAACTTTTCGCTTGTGCTGGATGAAGAAAGTACGTAAGAGGTACCCGGAAGTGGAGTGAAATGCGTGAAATATATCAGATCACATGACATGGCTTACAGGCCTTATTGACCACTGGATGTAGAAGGTACAAAGGATGTACCCGGAAGTGGAGTGAAATGCGTGAAATATCGGAGATCACATGACGTGGCTTACAGGCCTTATTGACCTCTGGATGTAGAAAGTACATAGGATGTACCCGGAAGTGGATTGAAATGCGTGAAATATCTCAGATCACATGACATGGCTTACATGCCCTATTGACATCTTTGAAAAACTGGACTAATCACTACATGTAGTCCTATTAAGAACGTATTGAAAGCACGGGGATTGAATTTCTCAAGGAAAGGGATATGAACTATTTTATTACAGAATGAGTAATAGGGTCTATTAAGTGGCGAAATTAGATGTCATTTAGCCCGTAGCTATGTAGGTGATGTGATTACATAACAACATTGCCGGACTATGTTTGTGAATGTCTCTCCATTGAAGCGGAAGAATTTCGCGGACTCGTACAACTTACAAGTTACATTCTAATGCGTCGACAATCAGATATCGTTGAAAAAAAAATAATCTTGGACTGGGTGTCTCTTTAAAAGCTCATTTTAACCTTTTAATAGTGATCCGTATCATTTTATAAATGCCTACCAAGCAGAGAACTGATTTACCGCATAAATATATAAATAAATTCTTAACTGAACACAGGCCATTTGATTTTCCAACGCTATGGCTCAAATCGCGTTGTTTACACGACATTTTGACAACTTCAAATGTTGATGATGCGAGTAATATTGGGTAACAGAATATCAAACGAAAATAAAACAAAACTAGAAACAATGTTAAAAACCACAAAAATAAATATCAAGTTAAATTATAGTTTGGATCTAATAAACACAATACATGGGAGTTCCACTTAAGTCTAAACTGAAAATGACACTTTAAACATGTCTGGTTTCACCATGTTATTTCCGCCATAACGAAATGTATGTCACAAAATGGAAGCAGATAAATATCAACAGTTTTGTATCGATTGTATAAATGCCGACACCTGGAGAATTTTAAAAGATGCATCATAATGGAACGGGAATGTTAAAATGGGACGCAGCAGAGGATTTATTGCTGTCCTACCTTATATACAATGACACTTTTGAATCAATAAGCCATTATATATAGACTCATTTTGCTGGAAACTGCACATTTTTCGCGTGATAAATATTACTTTACGAGACATGATTAAATCAGCACTGGTTGCTTTATGTCCATTTTGCTTACCTATGCTCGAATCTTGCGTGTGGTTTTATAGTGTTTCCATGTATATGTTGCGTAACAGTATATGTGACCCGGCATAGCAAAATGAGTCGGAAGTCGCAAACGAACATTTCGAGATACAATGCATTGACGGTCAGT
>JAVFBX010251333.1:0-10031 GCA_034783855.1 Mopalia kennerleyi | reverse complement strand
GCTTTGGTTAGTTTGTTTAATTCTGTCAGAAGCTTTGGTTAGTTTGGTTAATTCTGTCAGAAGCTTTGGTTAGTTTGTTTAATTCTGTCAGAAGCTTTGGTTAGTTTGGTTAATTCTGTCAGAAGCTTTGGTTAGTTTGTTTAATTCTGTCAGAAGCTTTGGTTAGTTTGGTTAATTCTGTCAGAAGCTTTGGTTAGTTTGGGTTATTCTGTCAGAAGCTTTGGTTGGTTTGTTTAATTCTGTCAGAAGCTTTGGTTGGTTTGTTTTGTTCTGTCAGAAGCTTTGGTTAGGATATTTGCTCTTTCAAAAGCTTTGGTTAAGATATTTTATTCCGTCAGAATCTTAAGATACATGTAGCATGTTTTGTTCTGTCAAGGTTCACTGCATGCTGCCTTTTGCTTCAAATGAGTACAGCCACAATAACAAGTAAACAACTCGATAGTCTGAAATATTTTTATATAAATCAAGAGTAACATTGAAACTTCTGTTATTACACGTATATGCCTTCAGGGAGAGTACATGTAGTATGCACTTAGGCCTACAGTTTATTCTGTTGTTAGAATACACAGTATGCATTTGATTTAAACCGTCGCCGTCTTACCTCCATGACATTGGGTAAAGATGACATGGTCATGAGGCAGGAACATATATCAGACCATATAGCTTGCCTTGGTTTTCTGGCAAATTACATCTGCATAAATACGCAACGGTTTTGTTATGAATGATGTTTTATAGCTGCAGAGTGATGCAGTTCTTTCAAACATTACCAGTGGAGGGGCTAGAGGAAGTCGGTCTGTTTTTGCATCCTGTGATAGGCCTGTTTTGGTCTTGTCTTGCCCCTGTTTGTTGCCACTGTTGTTGAGGGTGGTTTCCTTCACCCATTGGGCTATAAATATGCCGTCATGTGAGTGAAATGACTTAAGTACAGCGTTAAACCACAAACAAGCAAGTGTTGACTGGAAGCAAACATAAACAAATCACAAGTTACTAACACCTGTAATTATTCTGAAATCCACATGGTATTCACTCTTAATTTGACCCACCAAACACAAAACATTGTTTCTGTCTGCGGAAAAAATCTAATTGATACTTACTGGTTATAAAATGCACAGAATGGCCATATTGATTTTGTAGCCAATTCATTACAACTATTAAAGATCAAGTGAACTTTCATCACCTCCAAGGACTCAAGGTGATGATGATATAACCCCCCAGAAAATGTAAAACCGACCCTCCAAGACCATCCCAGCGCCCTATGTCAAGTTCTCAATCAACTACAACCCAAAAATAAATTATTATTCTATGTTGGCTTTAAATTTGAAATTAAATTCAGTTATATTTTGACATGTTTTGTTCAAATGGGCTTTATGACTATAAAGTTAATTTCGCCTGCGGCTGTGGCTTAGTGATAGAGTGTGCGCTCACTAATCCTGTTTCCATGTACCTTTCACTGGATCGAGTCCGTCTGTAGACCATCAGGTATATGAACGAGACAAAAGTTGTGGCTCCGGCAATTGCGAGGGTGGTTTTTACAAGGTTTCCTCTCGGTTTTCCACTGTAATATGGCAAGGCGCAGTGTGAAGTGGATAATCCGTCATCATATAAGTGAAATACCCTTGAGTAAGAAGTTAAACTCCAATAAAACAAACAAACAAACAAATAAAGTTAATTTCATACTACTGTACAAAGACATCTAAGTAAAGTGGAATTATTAGCCCATCCTTTTTTTCAATCCTATTTTGATGAACACAAATCCATCTGTGGACCTAAGGTATATGAGCAAACCAAACAATGTGGCTCCAGCAATGGTGGGGGTGGATTGTACTAGGTTTCCTCTTGGTTTTCCACTGATTTAAGTAGGGCAATGTGTGAAACTTAGGTTACTTAAATACCCTTGAGTATGACACTAAGCCACCAACAAAAAAATCACTTGCCTATAATAACTGACTCCAAATACTATACATGCACCTTAAGTTAATGCTAACTTACCTGTATTCTACACTAATTCGTCCGCAACCTAAGTTCCCCTCAAGGTGTAGTGAGATGGTCTATAGTTGCAATGCCAAGTTACAGGTGACAGACCAATTCCATAGTTACACCAAAGTGTGTTGTATTAGCAGTGTACATTCGTTCAAACAAATCAACCTCATTGTTTTATGATCATTTTCCAGACGTCCTGAAATAACAATTGTTAGTGCCAAGCCTATGTGCCAAGTGGGATTCCGTGAAGAAAACCCCGCTGCTCGATTGCCTCCCCCTGAGAGTAACAATAAACCAGGTAAGATTGTTTGTTGCACTTTTGTATTATAACATTATTGATATCTTCTGCAACAAAATGTGTATAGTTCGAATGTTAAACCTGAACTTTAAAAACCTAGGACCATTCCATAATGTATAATACTTTTTTGACAAAATGCCATTTTCAATCTATTAATATATTTTATGTTACATTGTAGTGGTAACAGATATGCCTAAAGTGCCTGCTCCACGTCCCAAGTTAATCTCCACGCCACCCTGTCGCCCAACACCACCTGGTCGACCAGGTCAGCCAGGTAAAACAACTGAGGAAGGGATTGATAATTTAATAGACCTCTCTGAAGATCCTGTAATAAGTCAACATCCAGTGCCAAAGCCACGTCCAAAACCAGCCCCTCGTGTTCAATCTAATAACATCAGCCCTCCAAACCTTACTTCAGGGGAGGTAACTCCAAACACAGAACCAGACTCGGTTAGCACAGTGCCTTCACCTATGAGACCAACTCGGCCAACCATTATTAGATCAAGACCGTCAGAAACTCCACCTATGGAACAAAATGATGATGCTGTCAAACTGCCCTCTTACATAAAAACTACAGCCTCTAATGATGCCAGTGTGAATGAACTAAAGGCAGCTTTTCAGAAACGACAGAGTGGAGTAAATCAACCTGTGCCTAAACCTAAACCCAAACCTAATATTGCTCAAAAGCCAACAAAACCTGATAATATTGACAATGGTAATACTAAATGTGTAAATCCTAACATAGCATCAGAATTAGCAAATGATGATGTGAATACAACTCCTACACCACCATCACGGAGAAAGAGACCCACAATAATACGGCCAGGTGTTGGAATACATAAAGATGTAGACATTCACAATGAAGAGCATGTTCAGACCGATAATAGAAAACCAACACTCCCTAGTGAGGCACCTGTTAGAAATACCTTTACAACCTCACCTGAGGAACAGCATTCAGGTGTGCTGGCACCAACCAGACCAACACCTGTATCAAGAAAGTCAACTCCTTCAGGAATACCCAAGTCTATTAGTGCTGATGAATTAAGATCAAGTGAACTTTCATTACCTCCAAGGACTCAAAGTGATGATCATATAACCCCACCCCCAAGAAAACGTAAAACCGGCCCTCCAAGACCTTCGCAGCGCCCCCTGTCAAGTTCTCAGTCTAGTTCATCTATCAGTGAAACAGCTCACTCTACAGAAAAACTGTCAAAAAACACTCCGCCAGCCCGTCCTCCTTCATTCTCAGCTGCACCTGATCAATCGTAAGTAATTAGGCTAACTATGTAAAATCTGAAATAAATATAAGTTTGTTTTAATTATAGAGGTTTTGCAAATTCAAATACATACATGTACTATGGCATCATTTGACACAACAAAGTTCTATCTTTAATCTGATGTGCCCATGCTAGTATTAGGAGTCAATCTAATTAAAATCAGATCTCAAAAATGCTCCCAGGGTTTTGTTTGTCGCTATATTGAGATCTAAGGCAATCACTCTACTAATGCTGTTCAATTAGGTCAAGCTAACAGGAGTCACTGTTTCAGTTGCCAAAACAAGCAGAAGTTGTCCGATTTTCAGCTGCGTTAATGTTGTAAGCCGCATATAAACAGGGAAAAAATCACATTCCACTCAAAATTTATTTTTTTAATGGTGTTTGCATGTATCCATTGGTCATGTAAAAATTCACAGTCGGTAAACTTCGGTTTGTCCGCGGAAATCTTCGGCTTTTAAAAACCAGAATTGAGAAGCAGCTCTGTGATTGGTCAATTTAAGAAACCAATCGACGTTGTAGGAGGGGTTATTGCATTAGACCTCAATATAAGCGACAAACAAAACATGGGGAACGTTTTTGAGATCAGATTTTAATTATACTGAATGTATCCAAATATCCATCGAGTATAAAAAGCAACACCAGACTAGAGCCATTTTAATACACTGCTTTTCTTTTTACTTCTTTAATATGGACCACCGCCCTGGCTTAGTGGTTAGCATGTCCACTTACTATTCCTACCTCAATGTACCGCTTACTGGCTCGAGACCTTCTGTCGACCATCAGGTATATGAGTCGGTCGCACGATGTGGCTACGGCAATCGTGGGGAGTGGTTTCGATAGGTTTTCCACTGTGTTAAATGGACATTCAGTCATATTAGGAATACATCCAGGAATATGACATTAAACCCAAATCAAACAAACAAAGGAATCCTTAATATTGGGATATTTAACATTTTAGTCCCTGATATGTCATTGCATTTCTTAAACTGTAACTCTGCAAGCAAATCAAAATGTTAATAACCTTTATTGAGTTCCGTTATCAAACTAAACCCAAGTTTTTGTGATACGTCAATGTTTTTTGTTATATTGTTTTCTATAGGAGTGACTTGAGTTGGCTTGGTAGTCAGAGGAAACGGAAAAATATACCTGTGAAGACTTACAAGCACAAATACAAGCAAAAGAACGGAGATTCGGGTGCTTTTTCAAAAGGTTTTGACTTTAAAAGCCTGTGTAACAGCGGTAGTAAGAATTATCCAACACTAGTGGACATCACAAGAACGTTGTCAAAAATACAGTCAACAAAGAGACCAACACATAAGGTGTGGATTATAATAATTTTTTCAGTGAAATTGATATGCTGTACCAAATACTACTTCATTAACATGATGGCTGTTAATGGGCTTTCACCTACTTGATTGTGATGGGATTTGTGTTATATACTAGTATATTGCTTTATTTATGGGTTTCAGCGCATGCCTAAAGCTATAGTGTTGTTATTAAGATCTCTGTTGTCTTTTTGACATGGAGTCAAAGTCCGAGCTGCCGCAGGCATGGAGGGCATTGATGACGTGTCAGAATATTGATATTTGATGCCATTTAATTATAGTGATTGTGAAGCAGACCTGTTTTAAACTATGTTTGCGACAACCAATTCTCTATGACTTGTTTTGTATATTTGCACATAATAGGTGGAAGGCTAGAATTAGGGTTTAAAAAAGTGTGGAACTTGGAAATGTAGTTCCCGATCACTCATTCCATTGGCAATCAATTTCAATAATTCTGCCTGATAGAAAAATCCAGAGAATAAGTTGACTTGGATATGATGGCCCATGGGTATATCTTTCAAAGATATAGCACATGAAATGGTGTTGATATTGTGTGTCACTTGCACTGTGTGCTTCACTTCTGGTTTGTAAAGTTTTAATTACTGGTTTGATGTGAATTAGTTTCTTAATTTGATGGCTGATATGTTACTAAAATAGTATTAAAGAATGACCAAAAACCACTATAAAACTGAATGTCTTCAAGTACATCAATAAAACAAACAAATCATGCTTAGTCTAATAACCAGAGTCACAAAAAACAAGTATTCAATGGGCTCAAATTCATTTTTTATTCAATCTGAGAGGTGGAATATCGGCCATAGTATCAATCCCTGATATTTATGTAGAAATTATAGTTTTCTTTCCAGGAAATGAAGACAAGTCCAGCTGTTTTGGTGGTTCCAGTTGATGCTGATGAGGACAGTGACCATGCTGAAGAAATCCAGATGGATCCAGTTGTACACATTGGCTCAAAGGAACTGTTTGTCAGTCTTACACCACTCAATCTGAATCTGGATAACTATGATGATGATGAGGGTATGATTCAATTAGTTATTAACAAAGAGATGACACATCCTGTCTGTATAACTATAGTTATCCGCTGTCTGTCTTTCTATCAAATGATAAAAAAATGCTTAAACAATCTAACATTTATATTTTATCTGATTTAATCACTTGTGGTTCCCACGGTAACAAATGTATACACCTCCCGATTAAGTCAAACAATGGAAGGAGCCCTTGTGGAGGGCTGAGTGTAAACTTTCTGTTTCCCTGGCACTCTGAGCTAAGAAGCATCAAGAAACTGATCTATCTGTGATGGCTTAGTATTATTTCCCAATCTTATTAAAATTAAATCTAAAAAAAGCTCCCCGTGCTTTGTTTGTTGCTATATTGAGATCTTACGCATTCACCCTCACTATAATGTCGATTGGTCACTTAAATTGGACCGATCACAGAGCTGCTTCCCAATTCTGGTTTGTAAAAGCCGAAAATTTCAGGCGACATACCGAAGTTTTAGATCCCAATATAGCGACAAACAAAACACAGAGCATTTCTGAGATATGATTTTAATTAGATTTGTATTATTGCCAGAAGTGTGCTTGACGGTTTCCTTCACCCAATGGGCTATCATACATCAAGTGAGTGAAATAACCTCATATCTTGTATTTAACCCTAATCAAAAAATGCAAGGAGCCGTTATTTACAACAAAATGTATTTTTTAAAATGATCTTCAAGATTAAACTTATCTTAAACTTAAAAATCTGTCTGAGAATGGATGCTTTTTTGTTCTTTTTTTGTTCTTCCAGAACAGTAAAAAAACAAAATCAACAAATTCTGTCCTTGTAAGGTGTATTGTCTGCATTTCTACCAATTTTTAAGCCCCGTGGGGGAGCGGGTTGGCCAGTCCTGCAGAATACTCCCTCGGCTTCCTCAGTCGATCATTAGAGGCGAGAAAAGAGGAGGTTTCTGATGCCCTGGTGTTCTCAGAACTAAAGGGAACAGGAAGCTGATCTGTTTGTACGTTTTATTTTTGTCTCCGTCGTCATATAAGTGAAATACCCTTGAGTACGACGTTAAACACCAATCAAAAAAAATAAATAATCAACATCTCCCAGCCATGTAAATACAGTTTTAACGTCACCTATGAAAGTTTTAACAACAGAACATCCACGCATTTTACCTTCATCATCGGCGGCTGTTTTAGACCTTCGCGGTCAATTTCATTAAAAAAGATTTTAGAAATTCTGAGAGCAGCCACATTGAGATTTTTTTTTTTTATAAAATTGAAAGAAGACAACAATAATTGTAATAGAACTATAATGAGATTAAAAAGTACAATATAAAGGCAAAAACATATATATTAAGGAGGTGAGCCTGCTGAAATCAGTAATAAACAGGCCGAAAGAAATGAAACACCAGTCATCGCAGATTTCTCTTAATTGTGTATATTGTTTTACATTGTAGGAGGAGATCTCCGCTCTTCACAGCAAATTAGAATTGGAAGGTTTTAATGAGTCCAGAACTGTCAGTTTTATGGAGAATACACATTATGATGATTATTTCACCCTTTTATATTTCACGGGTCATTTCATTTGTTGTACAACTTTTAACCCTGGAAGCCACACATTTACCGTCAAGAAGTACAATAGAGGAATTTGCGAAATTTAGGCGGCCATTAAGCCACATCAAATCGGGGGAAACCTTACAAAATGACAAATATTTGTCGCTATACTCAGATGAAACCAAAAAATATGGCCACAAATTTGAAACCTATCTTTTAACCGACAAAGAAAAACACCCACAACTACTCGCCATCAGATGTATAAAGGACAAAAGTGCCAACCCAATATTGAAACTTTGAAAGAAGCGATATCCGATGTCAATTGTGCCGACCCAAATAATGAGGCAGAATCAAAGATCATAGCAAACATAAAAACACTATGTCTTACCTGGCCAACTCTGAAAAGGCCTTTCATGAACTTTTAGAAGTGTACAAAGGGCAGTTTTAACGTAGGTTTTACCGAATATGGACATTTTAACACAGAAGAGAAATCCGAAATGTTTCCCATACATAAATTTTATTGTTTTGTCCGTCTTTTAATCAACGCTGCAGAAAAAAGTTTGTAACACTTTAAAATATTTTCAAAAACTGTATTTTAAAAAGGATGATATAACTGAAGAGAGTTCAATTAACAGTGTATCAGACTAGCCCGCAAGGGGGAGTAAGCTGGACCCCCCCTCCCCTCATTCACCTATTCGGGTTTTTTGCACTGAGCTTATTAAAATTTAAACCTCGAATTGTATAACTCAACACCTTATACTTTAAACAGCTCATTCTTACATGAAATGTAATTGATCGCAACATCTAAACTTTCTCTAGCACCGTTAGCATTTTGCTTCAGCAGCCATTTTTGTTTTAACTGGTGATCACGCAGTACTGGTATATCTAAAACTTAGAAAAAGAGCACACGCGAATCAACGGATTTTATTGATTATATGGACGAAAAGATGTTCCATTAGCGTTTTCTTTTCGGGGATGTAGTTTTCTGAATTATATGTCACTCTTTTAAAGATTAGTTTACGGCGCTCTTTCCCACAACAAAGGTCACTTTCAACATGGTTATAAGTATGTCTATTCTTCTAAAGTCACGCAATTATGAAAACAATTCAAATGATAGGAGTGCAAGCTTACATTAAAATTATTACATGAAAAGGCTTTAAGATATTTTCCAATTCTATCAACGTGTTACTTCTGTCCATTTAAACTGCCTTTCAGTTAATTAGCACATACACGTAGTCGTTGATAATATCCTCCTCTAAGCTACTGTTTTTATGTATAAAAAAAATTATTGAATTTTGGTCATCATTTGATACGTTGGCCTTAAACACGGCTTGTATTTAAATTATATAATATTATGCATTTCAAATCGTTACAAAGTTCAACCAGATCATACGGTAATTCCTATAATTTACTCTTAATTATAGGAACCTTGCTTTACTTTCATCAAACGTATACAATTTCAATAAATTACATAATAAAAAAATGCACCTAACTGATTACGTTAGATGTAACCCTATACGTTATATCGCGTTCTGAAAACAATATTATTAAACCGGTTATAAAATGAGTTTGCTATACATCACTGTCAACAAAACCTCTGGTTAAATGCAGTATAATTAAAATATATTAGTTTGGTCAGCTATGAAGGAATTTGAAATGTCAAGCATAACATTTGTATAGGACACTTTAAAATATGGCTGTTCTGCTGCATATTCTCTGTTTTCAATAACACATCACCATATAAGATAAATATAGTTAAATACGGTGCTAACTTTCAAGACAATTCCAGCATCCAGTTGTGTCTCTTGGTGGACATTATCTGTCGGATGCTGAATCCAAGTTTTATCGGACAAAATCATGACATCTGTACTCAACTTATTGTGTCCTTGTGGTTCATATTCATCTGTCCAGAAATGGCTGAATTATCTGTCCGACCAACCCATCCAGTGTCCCTTTCTCTGACGTCCTGGTGTATTTCGACAACAATAAAATGATAAATCGCCAGTGGAGGATTCGGACAGAAAATTCAGCGTCATTAAGTGTCATATATTGTCTCTCATCCTGTCCATTAATTACAGTACCGGCCAGAACTCTCTCCTGTTGTATGGCTAAAACACAGTATTAACAATCCTCGAGACATTGCAACAAAAAAAAGAGTCATACAGTGGGAGGAGTCTCTCATGGATGTGTTTCGTCACCATCGTCGATTGTTTGTTCAAGAAAGACTGTTGCACGTGTCCTCGTAATCTCATCACCCAGTGAGTGTCCCCCTCCGACTCGCAAGTGATCCCTACAAATGTGTACCTAATCAACATCCAGACAATCCACCGAAGGTGATCACTGCCTGGCGAGCCTTGTTTCGTAAATCCATATTCGTTTGACAATGTGTGTGATGTTCTTAATCATATTTTAACCCAGACAGGAGTTGGAAGTGAGCGGCCGTGGGCTGTTTTATGGTGCGATGGACTGATATACAACCTCGCCACCAAACTCATTGACAATACCTACAAGTGCCCACATTGTCCAGCCACTATAACATCAGGGCTGGACGAGTTCCGGAAACACGGCACTTCGAAACACAACGCCATCC
>JAVFBX010251322.1:0-10032 GCA_034783855.1 Mopalia kennerleyi | reverse complement strand
AATCACCCCCACCCCCCCCCCCCCCCCCCCCCCCTCCCCAACCACCCCCGATCAGAAATACATTTTAAATGTTTATCAAAGTTTTAAAGCGAAATTTAAATATTTCATTTTTAATTTCCAGTTTGAAAGCAATGAAAGAAACAAAGGAGAAAAAAATTGATGTGTAAGCTTACCTCTGCCCAACTCTTGAACTTATCAAGAACATCCTTGGGACAACCCTTTGGTTCATCTCCAAGAACAACCAGAAAATCAGTTATGAAGTTCAAATTCACCATGATTGGGTTTCCATAAATTATTACATTCCTACAGTTAAACTGTGCATTTCCTCAACCAGCAGAATCATTTTGGAATTCAGTCCAGACACTATATTTAAAAAAAAAGAAGAGTACAATCAATCAAACGAAAACAATAGGTAATATTTTGAGAGAAGTAGGCCCACATGTAACTTGAGGGAATTTTAAAAAGATTTTAGAGAAAGAAAATTGTTGAATAAATTACAGCACAATATGTCTAACTTTTAAATATTATTATTCTACTTATCACAAAAATTATCTAATCTGTAGCCTGGGGAGTTTTACCTCCTTATTTTCTTGGTACCATCCTAGGCCTTAATAACCTACATGTAGAATTCTCTTGAGTCTTCAAATTCAAATAAAACTTTAAATTATGTAAACATCAGGAAAGAAGGTTGGGGTTATATTATTTTGTCTATGGAATAAAACAACAAATGTGATAAGATTTAGATATATGTTTTGAATTTGAAAGGTGTAGGACTAGGCCTAAGTCTTAGAATTAGGCTACTGCCGTACTGGGCTAGTCTTCTATTGTGCTAGGGTGTTTACACCTTTTTGGCTTTATTTTAGAGGTAGGCCTAATTATTCTTTCTATGGTCACTTTAAGAGATCTAAAGCTGTAGCTTCATGGGATTAGTTGGAGTGCAGAGTGAGTCCATTGAGTAGGACCTAAGGTGCCAGATTTATTAGGCTAGGCTTCTGGGTTTAAGGGGGGCCCTCAAGTGTATTGTGACTATTATTACCTAAAGTGGATGCTTGCATTCACCTTGCACCAGTTAGTCTACAACGAAAATAATTTTAACAAACACATAAAAGTCATCATGATTTGAAGGAAACCTGCACACAGCTTGGGGAAGCCCCTCCATAAAATACTTTTAAACACTAAGAAACTAGGCTATCTTGAGTGGCAGATATACCTATATTGGGAGTATAGCCTTTCTCTAGGCCTATTGCATCAACATGGACCACAAAATCTTCCAGAGAATTTAACATAGCTAAATACTGATAAGACACAATTGAGCTACGCATTCACCACATACTTTACCCATAATTATATATTTTCATACAAGCACAAATACATACCCAGAAACTTTGAATTCTTGGTGATTTTTTCAGAACCAAAATACTAAAAATAAGTTGTATATAAACGTCAAAAAGCAGACGACCCAAAAAAGTTTTGATCACGTGACCTCTAGCCAATCAGAGCTCTTCGCGCGACTGTAGAGGGCGTGTCAACACGTGCTTCTAATGACAACCACAATATCACTTCAATATATTGCCACATGTTTGCGGTTTGTGCTCAAGATAATGTCAATAATTTATTGAGTTTTTACCAGTTTAGACCAATACTTTAAATTCAAAACTGTAAATAAAAAAACAAGGATCGGTCAGTCAATTTGAGTCATAAACTGTGGATTGCCAGGTAGACGTGGGAAAAAAAGGCAAAGTTTGGAATCAAAAAATGTTCTCGTAATCAGGTGAGTTATGAAGAAATAAAATGGGACCTAAAATGACAGATGGTGACGTAGTTTCTGCTTAAGTATATAGTGCTTATCTATAGCACATAATGCTAACTCTGTGCTACTGTATGAGTTGCTAGACGCCGGCAAAATTTGATCATACTTATTGCCAAACATCCTACCTTCTCGATGTTTAAACTCAAAATGGACGCGCTGTATTTTGATTAGCTATTGAAAGCGCCCTCAAGCGACGACAATGGGCATAACTGAATGGAATGGGAGGGTAACTCTCGACGCACTTTTTTAGTGGCCTCTTTGGCTCGTAGCAACTTTTGCGCGTTAGTTCGAGCTCTGGTTTTGGACGTTTACCAAAAAAATCCCAATGTTATCTGATTGGAACTAATTAGTAAACATACAAAAAAATATGAAAGGCGATAAAACACAGTGTTTTTTTGTGGGTTTATTCTGCAATCACGTGCAATCGTCAAAGAAAATGCTAACAATATCAGCTGCCTCTAACGACAATTTTAATTATATTGAGCAAAAAAGTTTTGATTGATTAATATTTATATGCCTTTTATTTACAAAGCTGCAATGTGTTGTTCTTGTTTAATAGGGAGATATCGTCTGCCAAGTGAGGCACATTTTCCCGTGCAGCTGTAGATCATAGAACTAATGCCTGTTAACCGCACGTCTGGAAGTAAAAATAACGGTTTAGGCGCCAGTTAACTCCTATTGTTAAACGAAAAAAAATCAGAAAATTTCTGCCGTGTAAATCTAGTGTTTGGTTCGTGTAATTATGGCAACATAAAAGCTTTCGGGGAAAAAGATAAAAGCAGAGTAGCTGGGGTTGTTCAGACGTATTGTAAAGGGCAGACGACCAATCGTAACGGGACTTTACCCCTAACCTTTTCCGCAGCTGATAAATACCACAAAGAGTTTCCCAGAAGGTTTTAAGTCGAAAGCACACAAATAAATGTAATATTTAAATACAAGAGGTGATTTATAGCTACTCAAGAGCAGATGAAAACCATCAAGGCCGAATTGATGGATAAAAAATCGAAGTGCAGAAAGATTGTGATTCGATGCCGTAACGCCGTCAACTTTGAGGGGTGTGTGCCATGAACGTGGCAATGCACCCTGATAGAACTCTTAACTTGAAACTGTAAAAATTGACAGGTCTTGTGTTGAGGTAACACCTGCTTGCAGATGTCCTAAGTAACTGTGAAATTTCAGACCTGTAATTGACTGAAACAACGGATAGCAGAGGGCAGATAAGACGTCAAAACCGTATAGATGTTTGAAAAGTTTTTTGTAAATTCTGAGGAAAATGCTTAAAGCATTTTTTTAACGTTTCTTAGCATTTTTTAATTTCTTCGAAAACAAAATGTATGAATAATCTTCTCGATGGTAAATGCTTTTTGTCTAAAACTGCATAAATTGAGATACGTTCGGTCTAGTAAGTTGTTAAGGGCTTATTTTTGAAAAATCATAGGAATATTGCAAAAATGTATATTCAAACATGGCGTCAAGTTTCTGCACGTCAAAGAAAGAAGAGTGACTCTGTAGTTTACGCCGCTCTAACGTGTCACGTATTCATTATTCCCACCTACTATACTCGACGTGAAGTAGTCTGTTAAAACATATGGAATACTTTGTCTTACAACAAAAACAATGTCATGCAGGCAAGGAAACGTCTGACAGCTTGTAAAGTTCTCGCCCCTTGCTGTACACCTCTGGAGAGCTTCTCGAAAGAGATGGAGAGGTTTAGAATCTTTCAAAGAGCGTTTCTAAAAAGTCCTTCATTAAAAAGAAAAGCTCTTCTATTTTTCTCACCTGTTGACGATATACCCGGCTAATTCAATGTCAAAATCTTTTCACTTGTCAGAATCACACTGTTTATAAATGATGACAGTCACTAAAGTTGACACCTTATTTCAAAACAATATAGATCTTTTGAAGCAGCAATATATATTTTATTAAATATTGACAGGAAATGATTTGTAAAGAGCATTTCCATACAAAAATTTAGGCAAATGGAACTTTGTCAGTTCTGTATGAACATACTTAAAGGACGAGCCATACAAACAAACTTTCAGTTGTGTCTAGAACACAATTTGATGAATTCTTAAACTGGCATTTAGACGTCTGAAGAACACAATCAAGTATGAAACGATATCTGGCATGAGATTGAAGTATCCATCTTACACAATTTTATGGATACATATAATGTATAGCTATTTCAAATGTGGCGGGAACTTTTATTTTGAATATTCAAACTATTGTATGTTGAAATGTTTGTGTCGATGTTTAAATCTGTCCCGAATCTCTTCTGATATATATATCCTATACACGCGTTCCCCAAAAGTTTACATAATTGGCACTGCTACACCGTTTTCTGTCTTAAATATATGACGGCATAATGGCATGCGGTGTAAGCTATGTAACTATAAGTCTGGTGGATATGGATTAACAACTCAAATTGTTTGTTTGTTTGATTGGGGTTTAGCGCCGCACTTCATGTTATTCCACTCACATGCCGGTGTGCCAGCCTAATGGGTGAAGGAAACCACCCACGACACCACCAGCAACAAACAATGATAATATCAAATACAGGACGTAATACAACAAATAGATCGGCTTCATGCTGGCCCTTTGCTCTGAAAGCACTAGGGCAACAGGAAGACCCCTCCAACCCTCGAAATCAGAGTATAATTTAAATATAAAAATATACACAAGACATGAATGATGCGAAAAATTCCAGAACAGAGGTGCTCAATTTTTCTTTATTGGACTACAGATGTAAAAGTGAAGAAAATGAATTTTTCTTACTATCGAAAGTTGTCCTTTTCACCTGTCTGGGTTTACAGTACAGAAATACCTTCAATGGCTCATTTTTTTCTTTGGTTCCCTTCAATGACATCGTATACAATAATGAAGAATATGTTTGTATGAGTACAAATTTTACAATTAAAATAAACGTTAAATTATTGCATAATTAGTTTTAATAAATACATGTGATTGATAAGAGTACTTTAAGCTATCCACAATTACATAATTAGCCAATATGTGTGGAAACATTTCAAGTTAAACCAATGTTATAAACTATGTACTCGGTCAACATAATGTATCCTTTTAGCAGAGTTGTGCATTTAAATAAAGCAAATATTTATATATCACCTCACAACTGTAGTCGAAAAGGCTTAGAAGACAAACGCATTTCAGCCTTCCATTATCTCTTCGGAGTTGGCAGATATTCTTTTCATTGGTGATAATGTAGGATAATATCCAACAATTATACAAGAACGGGTTTGTATAGGTCTTCTTGTCTCATGAGACAGCTCCTAAATTTTCTAAAAAAGGCACTTATAAAATACAACCTTCCGCGTGTGAAAACGTGTTTTTCTATTAATGGATACTTCCTATTTTCCTGGTATATAGCATCGTCTAATTTCTTTGGACAGACAGCAAGCATAAACATACTTTGTTCCAACGATGCTTCCTTATATGATGGTCACCATACCCTTGTTTCTTTAGATTGAAATAAAACTCGTCACCATTACTTTTTCTGAAGGAATGTTTTTTATCAGTATTATGTTTATACAATTGTACAGGTACTAGTATGTATTTTATAACTGATTAGCCCGTCTAGAAAGAAACCTCGATGTTCGTTCACCGGATTGTTTGTTCTAACAAGAAGCTTAACGGTTCCAATAAACCCACAAGCATAGTGTTAGCTAGAGGGGTGTCCCGCTGTCTTTGGGACACCCAAGAAGCTACTTGAGACACCCTATTTCAGTCAAATTTAACATGGACAAGATTTGTGGCTAATACCATGTCCACAAGGCACATATATATATATATTTGTAGAACTACGATTATACAATAACCATTGAAACTTTAAAAAGTCACAAACAACTTCAGTTTAAAATGCTCCGTTATATTTAAAAGACAAACAACAGAAGTTTCAAATCAAAAGCATAAAATTATTCATTTATACAGATATTTTCTTTAAATTATATTTGTAAAAACTTTGTCTACTTCATACAGTATAAAGTTATGTTAGTATAAAGCTCGTTAAGTAGATATAAGGTTTAACTCATTCTAATGGAAGTTAAGGTTTCTATGTGGTTTGTTTATTTAAATGGAATTTCGAAGACTCTTACAATGTGTTTTTATGCACTTTTTTGCCATTTAAAAAAGCACCCGTATTTATCTGAAACAGTTCAGAGGAACACTTGTTTTTCGCCGTGCGACAATTTGTATACTTTAAACACATGCCACTCGTTTGGTCTCCAACTTTCAAACGCACAGAAAAACAAATTTCTGATACAGGTTGTTCTAAATAAACAAAACTCGAACAACAATCGCCTTAGTTAGTAGTGTTTTGGATTTGTCAAAATAATATGCAGATATCGAACAGTGGTTGTCGCTCGCAAAACAAAATCACCCGGTTTATCATTTAATTTTTTTTCGTACTTTCTGCACAAATTAAACAGTTCATACAAATAAAAAACCGCTTATCTTTTAATTTGAACGCATTTAAATGTAACAGTTTCTAAAATTAAATTGATTTCATTTTTGACATGTATCTCTTTGCAAAATAAATTAACACACTAGGAAAGGTATTAAGGTATTTCGACCTTAAACACATGATTCGTTTCATGTCTGAAACACAAATATTTATTTTAAACCCGATAAGACATCATCATTTTTTGTATGGATTTGTTGCAATCTAGTGGGCTTGTCATCATAAAAAAAATGTCGACACACACTCGCCTAGGGCCTCGGGTTTTTTTTTTTTTTGCGGTTTGGTTGTCTAAAGATCTGAATTAGAGACAATGACTGTGAAATGTTTTGACAGGTATGAGAGCTTGTTTATTGTGTTTGTTTAATTATTCGGCTATTCTGGTGGTTCTTTAAGTAGCCACTCCATTTCCACAAGGGGGTATGTGGATGTAAGTATATAAAACACGAAGCACCCTTCTTTACCCTTTGGGTGGCTCGCGAGCGGACAGCATATACTTTCTGGACACTCGCCTGGTCGCGTTGGATTCTTCTGTGTTGTGATGGACTACAAAGCGCTTTGACCGCGTGTGCTTATCCGCACAATAGCCTATAACTAGTTACCAGTTAAAGTGAAAATATACACGGGTCAACATATAAAGAACATTACGGCTGCCAGTATTACCCATTGTGATGCTTGGAGCTAGTTAAAGCCACATAAAGGCAGTGGCGACGTATTCGGTATTCAACGTTTGTCCAGTATATGGATCAGCTCTATTGATACAATGTATTGGACAAACCCATTGGAAAGATGGCTTTTTAAAGAGTCTCATTTCCCTGGCCAATAGCACAATATGTGGTTCTCTAAGACCGATAAAGGACAGCCCGTATAATGGCTTGACAGGCAATATTAATCTAATTTAGCAACTATTTAGCCACCAGCCAATGCCTTGGGGTGTGCAGGGTAACATCAGAACAAATTTATTAATATATAAAATGTGTCAATGCATAGCTTGCTCGATTCTTTGGGTCTCTAAATCTCCAAAATGGTGCTTTTACACTTAACTTGGCACCTGCAATGAACGTCAAAGAGCACACTATAAGTTCCATCTAACCCACAAAGCATCAACAATCACATTAAAAACATATTAAAATAAAATCTGCATACGCTCCCCATTAAAAACTATATACCCTTTCTAAAAAATAAACCCCCAGAGAAAGGCCTATATGTCTTGGTTCAGTGTGAGAAAGGCATGTATGTAAAGATTGTACGTATATATGGAGTAATTATACTGTTCATTTTTTTAATAGCAAAATCATGACAGAAAACATCTGTATGAAGCTATCATGATCTAAGTTAAGATCTCGTAAATCTTACTATTAATTATCCGATGTTAACGCGGATTAAAATCTTGTAAACAGTTAATTTGTGTAAAGGGTTTTAATTTTCCATTAAAAAATGAACTTTTTTTTTATTTGAAAGTTTACGTTCCTTACTTCCAGCAGTATTATGTCTATGTATATTCCTGATCTGTTAGATATGTTCTCTGCTTTATGTCGTATTTTAAGGGGTTAATACATTATATTTTGCTAATGCTAACTTGCCTTTACCTGTATACAGGTAATGCTGGATAATTGTTAAAATTAAAATTCAATATTCAATTCCCTTAACTTGTCTTATATTCTTATATTATGTGCAGCCCAATGGTGACAAAGCTATGTACCTGTAGGCCATCTCCATCGTGAGTATTGATGATGACGTATTGGTCATGATCGCGCATCTGTCAATCAGCGAGGCATCGTACATTGCTTGCGCGTGTTACCGAGGTTACATAATGCAAGTCTCCGCCCTCGGCTATATATAACATGCAGTTGTCTATATGTGTTTAAACGCTTTGAGAAATCCCACGTAATGTAGTTTTGTCAATGAATTGTGCCGGATGATTAATCAATGTAATAATCGTGAGACAGAAGAAAAAAATGCCTGGGGACATACAATGACAATTTCGTGTGCCGACTGACCTCACTAACCCTGTTTTATCTGATCAGCTTCAAGCTATCGTTCTGTCGGCTCTTTATATACATTAGAAGGATCAGAGCCGAGTTCGAATCTCGTTGGCCGTTGGGGACTTTTTCTTTCCATACAACAAAATATATATTTATTAGAAGAGAGGCGTGGTCAACTAAGGTGTACACAATAGCCCTTTCTACGTTTGATTAATCTCTTCATTAACACGATGGTTTATGACGTAATGGTGTGTTATATTCTAGCTGCAAGACTGCTAAATATTGATGATTTTATTAAACATATACGACGGCTCAAACAAATTCTTCACAAAAATTTAAGATGATAAATTTAAACAGGCGAAAGACAAATTTAATTCCGATACACTCTTTATACAACGTTTTCCGATGTGGACCCACGTATTCTTTTTTGTAATATTCAATATATGCATACCATGATATTAAGCCTGGCATAATGTTTTATGTGTACACATTAATAAAAAAAGGAATAAATACCCCAATGCAGGTATTTATTTCATGTATAGCATTTAATTAACTGTATTTGATTGTATACATTATAAAATGATTTGTGTGTAAATTGACCGAGGCCTATGTTGGTTGGTTGTTTGTGCGAATGATGGTGAAACCCTGAAACCGTGACGATTCGGGGTTCAGGCGTTCCATGGAATATAAATCAAACAAAAATAACAAGCGCGTGAGTAGAGCAAAGAGGTGCTGGTGCAACCTCAGCTAACGTTGCAATCGTTTGCTTGTTCAATAATCTGGGATTACAATATACATTGCAATCCCCGGCTCAATAGATGCAGAGTTCTAGTATGGTGGACCAAATCCGTCTAGAGTCGACACTATATTGTCGGAGGTCTTAACCTTCATGCTGTTAAGCCACAACGCGTTTGTGGTGTGCTAGATTACGTTTGAAAACCCTAATCTTACACGTCAAATACTTTGAGGACAAGTCATTTGGAACAACATCCATGACAACAAAATTGACGTGACACCAAAATTTAAACGTAAAACAATGATTTTTTTTTCTGAAATCAGGCGATTAGAATGGCTAATTAAATATCTAGTCATTTTAAAACACTCACGTTATAAAGTGTCGACTTAAAGCGCTCTATGCCAGTATAGTGTTCTGTATGTCTTATAGTTTAGAATACAGTGTAGTCTTATTTAGAGATAAATATTAGAGTGCACATAACTGTGTCATTTCAGGGTTTTTTTTAACTCACCGCCTATTATGGGTCAAATTAGTACTGTCCAATAATATTTGATATACTGAACTTTCGGACACATTTAATATGCCAAACGAAAATTGTAATTGGCCATTATTTTTGTTAAAAATACGGTTTAGGTATCTGTTGCTAAGCCGCCATTTTTGTCTTTTCCACCTCTTCTGTAGAAATGTTAGAAGACTAACCAATGACTGCCACTTTTTAGGCATATTTACCTTATAAAGGGATACATAGTTAAATCGATGGGGAAATTGAACCTATATTAAACCGACAAGTCTACTCATTTGCAGATCTAAGCCCAATATCGAATTCCGAAGGAGGACAATTACACAATTTGGGACGTTTAAAAAACGTTTAAAAAAAATCCAAATATTCTGGACTTGAAAACAGCGTGTTCGTTTAAGCACAATGTGCAATTGAAGGTGATCCCCTTATCTTCATCTGGAGGCCTGGGTTAGACTAACCCTTATATCACTTGATTAAAGAGTTACGAGAGAGAGATTGGAAGTCTCTACG
>JAVFBX010251311.1:0-10032 GCA_034783855.1 Mopalia kennerleyi | reverse complement strand
GTTTTGTTTCCTCTAACCCGACCAACCCTAGGAAATAGCTCCTAGTCTAAAGTTTATATTGGCCTTTCTTAAAAAAAATTTGAAAAAAAAAAAGATCTTTCCAAATTGGCATATTTGGTAGCAAAATCGTTTTTTGTAACGATTTTCGGTGATGCAAGCATCTGTATTAGCTTTATTTAATATCTACTCTTTTGTACAACATCTACAAAAAAAAATAATTGACAAAATAAAAAAAAAATCCTAGCCTAATTTTTTTCAGGCCGCTAGAGGAAACAAAGCATTTTTTTTTTTAGGCCTAAGAATTTTTTTTTTTAATGCAAAAATCTCTTGTTCAAGAAATCATGTCAGGGACATTGTGAAATGATTTATAAGCTTACATGCATCTGTTGTTTAGGGCCATGTTGCAGGCTAATCACTATTTGGTGTCCGTGTATTCAATGATCAAATCACAGCCCTTTTTTATAAAGAGGTTTCTCGTTTCTAATTCATGCAAAGTTGTTCCTCATTTCCCCCGAAAGAGCAATGAACAAAAAAATTGCATTTTGTGGGTCTGTCAGGTTACGAGAAACAAATAAATTATAATGGATGGCCTTACATCCATGCTTTTACATTCCTATATCGGAGGAGTACTCTAACACTTACCGTAGTATCCGCCACAGTCTCCTCCGTCCACACATAAATTGCACATTGTCTTAGGGATGGGCATTTGATAGTGGTCCCCAGGGCACTTCATTTGGATGCGTTTATAATTGTCCAGTTAAAATCCAAACAAAGAACGTTAATTGTCATCTAGATCGGTGTACACATCAACACGTAATGTGGACTTTAGATGGAACTAATTGTGCATAATATACACCATTCACAAAATATTTTGAGGTGAAAATTGTAACAAATGCATGTGCCAAAAAATATAGGAGCGGCCTATGATAAGCACTCGTTAATCCTAAACAGAACTGTCAAATATATTATTCAGAATATATGTATATCAGAGCACAATACTGTATCTGATAAAAGTTCAGCACCTTTTGAAACAGTGATAATGCATAGTTAAACAAACTATACAAGCAAATTTCTATGTTTAGGTTCACAATTAGGTTCTTACTGTTTTTTAGGAAAATACATGTAACTATTTTCTCCCATAGTTGTAAAGACGCTCTTCTATATCCTAATTGATGTAAAACTCTGAACAGCTCCTGCTAGCAAGTTCTTACATAAATTTGCTTTCAACAAACTAATTGCACATCGTATGCCAGAAATTGGCATACATATTTTTGCATAGAATGTATATATATAATTATATTTTCATATAAATATATGTCTAAGGCAATTTCTTATGTTGAAATGTGGTGACCTTTGCGAAAGGGGTACATTCCAAGGTCAATCGGAAAACTTTGGAATAAGCGGATAATTATGATGTTCAGAGTGGAAATTACTCAGTTTTTAGCACATAGTGAACTCTCCCCCCACAAGCGGGTTTAGTTTCTGTGACCCTGTACATTCTCCCCAATATTCACGGTGTAAAATGTCCTCTCTACACAGCATCTCTCTACACAATGGGAAATTCCACAACTGCGAACACTCGCCAGCTTTTACAGTTTTTCATACACATGGGCCTAAAAACAAATTCTTTTTCATCAGTAAGTCCTCATGTACTGGTAGTCTTTAATTTGTCAACATTCAGACATTTTGTTCTTTGAAATACAGCAAACTTAAGAGCATCAATCAACTTTTTTCCAAAATAGTTGTGTGCAACAACAACGTTGTAATAATTGAAGTTCACTTATACCACTGACTCACAGAAGATAACATGTAGAAATGTGCTTGACTTAACCACAACAACACAACTTAAGGTATGTATGCATGGGGTTTATCAGATACTGATGTATGCTGAAGAAATTTATAAATGAATATGATATGAATCCAGTTAAACTAGCAGACAGACCAGCTTGTGAAAGGATTTTGACAAATACCAGTCACACATTCCACAAAATTTTCCAAACCTGGACTTCAGAAGCACCTTTTGAATACAATGAGCAGATGAAATTGGTCCAACTTTTTTAACACAAATCCAGACTTGAAAGACTAGATATTCAGTTTTCCGCTAAATTTATGAAATCTCAACAAAACACACTTAAAGTCCTTGAACAAAAATCCAGTAAAAGTTTTCAACATTTCTCCACCGATTCTGGATTGGCTAAAATCTTGAATTCACCATGTAACAGCACACAGGCCTAACACATAATCCTGTCTATGTATGTATTTAGCAAGCACAACACACACATCCTCCTACATTTAGAAACATGTGATGGGAAAATTAACAACAAACAGTTCATAAAGTGGCTTAATTCATGAAGTAAAACCAACAGAATTCCCGGCTGTCTGCTGCTCTGTGTAAGGCATTAGGAAAGTTTATAGAAGTTGTGCCAGTGGCTGTCTCTAAAAGCTCACTCCCCCTGCCTGGTGAAGATGTATGTATACAGTAATGTGGCTCTGGCTTCACTTCTCTCTCCACAGATGGCCTAGTTTTATACAGCCCTTTAAAGACATTACTTAGAGAGCAGCATGCTTTCATTCTTTTAGTTCATATCTACATTAACAGGATGCTAGGGCATCTAATTGCGACAGAGACACAGACAACTTGTCTGTTTTAGGACAAGTACTGTTTACAGGGTACATTAACCCCAAGTTTTTGTTTGTTTGTTGTTTTTTGTTGGGATGGGGTGGAGGGGGTGTTTACAAGGAATATTTACTTCTTTTTTATTATTTTTGTCTAGTATACTTTACAGTATGTAAAGAAAGCTGACAGAGTTCTAGGAAAATGATGTTTTTAGGCAAATTGAACTTGTATTTATTTCTTAGATTTCGCAGTCATATTAAACCTCCTACTATATTACTTCTTTGCCAACTCATCAACCATAATCTCATTAAGGTGCACCATTGGCTTTATTATCATTTATTCTGTTGACGTTAAAGATACATGTAAGACATTGGCTGACTACTTGTACATCACAAGTAGTGCAAGAAAGTGCGTGAAAAGCCAACCATGCATCTAACTCCGTAATTTAAGGAAATCAGGTAAAAGTTAATTTTGTTTGATTCAGGTTTAGTGACATACTCAAGGGTATTTAACTTATATGACAGTGATTTTGTTCATTCCACACTTTAATACAGTGGAAAACAGACATACATAGTGGTTTAGGAATTATTTGGGGCAAAGTGAATGTGTAAGGTCTATCTTTATGCACATGGAGCCAACAGAACCAACTGTTCTGCCCCACCCCCTTAAAATCCCCATCCCAACACTAACCCATAAGAGGTTAGCCCTAAAGTCTGAACCCACCCCTATATGTAGCTGGAATAAATTCATGGTACACATGTATATAATAAGGATAGTACCCCTGTCCCCCTATCATAACCCCAGGGGGAGCAGAGTGGAACCCCAGGCCACCCTTAACTGTCTAAACTGTTAGTGTTTAATCTGCTCCATCTCAACCACACCCTTCTCTAGCCAGCTCTGTACATTTCTCCTTGCTACATCTATGTTACTGTAAACTCCATAAATATCACCTCTCTTTGTGGTCTCCTTGTTTTAATTAGCATCAAATATTCCTTTATATTTCTACAAATTAATCATGCTAGCACAGGGATGTTTAAACCAATGAGTCGTTTCATTTTCCACATTTTAAACCCCCAGAGAAGTCAAGGGCTTAGGCAGACACCCATCCAGATGGACACCTGAAGTAAATTGCCCTGTTTTAAGAAACTTTAACATGCAGGAGATAGGAAAACTGTCAAAATTGACCATTTTTAACACCCTACTTCTGATTTCTGGCTAAGCCCCTGCAGAGAAGTGTCTGAATAGTGAATAGATATTAAAACATTTTAAATATTTAAATGTTGAGGAGTAGTACAAAAGCAAATGGTTTCCTTGCTTTTAATAAGGCACATATAGTGAAGGGCTAAGGCACAAGGGGTGTCCACCAGCCACATTTGGACACACTGTTTAAAAAAACATTAATATTTATGAGATATGGTAACTGTAAAAATTGGACATCCAGCTAATACTTATTACGTGAAGAAAAATGACCTTGACCCAGACACACAGAGCTACTATGTTTGTTTGACTGGGGTTTAATGTCAAGGGTACTTCACTTAATATGAAGAAGAGTTGTCCACTTCACAATGCTCCTTGCCTTGCTACGGTAGAAAACAGTGAGGAAACTTTGTTAAAACTACCTTCACGATTGCCGGAGCCACATTGCGTGACTCACTCATATACCTGAAGGTCAACAGACAGACTCAATCCCATGAACAGTAAATCAAGTAGGATTAGTAAGCGCACACGCTGCCATGGCCACGGGTCCCAGAGCAAATTTACAGGGAATTCCAAGTGCAAATTTTCAGGGAATTCCAAGATTGAATTTTCAGGGAATTCCAAGAGCAAATTTTCAGGGAATTCCAAGAGCAAATTTTCAGGGAATTCCACACCTGCTGATTTACAAGTATTTCTGCTTCATTAAAATTCTGAGCAGTACACTGAGTAAAATCAGACTGACCAAGATCATCACAGGAGATGGAGTGTGAGGATCCCATTGGGACACCCAAAGTTCAAACTGACTTAGAACTCCCAAAGATTCAAGTGAAAATCCAGGACATTCAAGAGAAATCTTCAAAAATCAAAACCAGATAAATTAATATCAAAGATTGATAAACAGTGATGAAAGAGACACCCAAAGTTTTTAATATTGGACAAGATTTAAGAGAAACATAAAAGTGAAACTGAAAATACAACACCCAAGGATAAATGTGAGACATCCCAAGTTAAATTTAAGATATCTGGAGAAAAAAGGGTTTCTATTTGTTTGTTTGCTTGCCCAATGTTTTGGGTCATATAAGGAGATCTGCTGACTGCCTTCTTTTTTCTTAAGTTCAATTAAACACAGTAGTTTGATGCAGTTCTTGTCCTCTGCCCTCTATAAAAACTTCAGATAAAATCAGTTAGTCACCACAAGAATAATCACAGAGAGGAAGTATAGAAGTACACAGAGATAAGTGTTGTCAACAAAAACTTGAAGACCTGGGAGTGGGGAAAAATGGGTGGGGGGAGTTGGAGAGATCAAACTGAACATCAGAAATTGTTCACATGTATATAAACTAGATATTCTTAAGATTTTACAGATCCTATCAAATTATTGCTGTAGGCTGTAGAATGTTATATTTCGTACAATTGTAATCTGGTTGTACAATGACTTAAAGTGGAGGTTAACTGCATAATGCAAATGCATTACATGTAATTATGAAGGGAATATACCACTTGACCCTGGAGATGAAATGCGATAATTTGATAAGTTATTTTGACATCAGGCTGTGAATTTGTCCTGATTTAACATAGAGTAATGAGTTAATTTTGATCAATAATCTCAGTCCTTATTTCCATGGATATAACTGTTTCAATTCCGCAAAATCAAAGACCGTCTGCTGGTGTTTTGTTACATGTATTCAATAGATCACATGATATTGGTGGCACAACACTGTGTGGAATACCATAGTCTCTATGTCACAATTGCTTGCTTTCGGTTTAGTGTAAAAAAAAAAGGCTAGGGAGTTTATCTCAACAATAGTGCTAGTGCACCATATATCTTTTATTGCTCAATTATTTGGGGTTTAACGTCATACTCAAGGGCATTTCACTTATAAGACGACGTGTCAGCCCAACGGGTGAAAGAACCCCCCCTGACACCAGTGGCAACAAACAAAGACAAGACGGGACAAATATAGGACTATAACAGAACACTCCAACCACCCACTCTTGCTTATTTAAGCTTAACTTAGTAAAGGTATCACTACTCCATTCATATATTCCTACTTTCATACGGATTAACGTAGGGATATACCAAGTAGTACCGATATGTTTACTAAGCTAATTAAAGTGACCTTTAACAATTATAACCATGAGTGATAACCTGGTAGATTTAACAGCTGTATCATATTGTATGTTCTTTAAACTAAGAGTGCACACAACAACATAGAGGTCAGCCAAGTACAGGAGCACTATAATGGAACAGTCAGAACAGCAACTCGGATACCCTAAATCACCCCCAATTTCCTCCAGGACAAATCCTAACTTTTCTGGTTGTTGTGACAATATTACAGCATGTTTTCAACAAATTTATGTTTTCTGACAAATGTTGATGCTTTCTAACTGAAAATTTCATCTTCTGCCTATCAGAAACAATTTGCAAGTCTTTTAAATAGCTTCTCAAATAGTAATTTTATGGACAAATTTGGGGGTGATTTAGGGTAGTCTGACTTCAACGATTCTACTGGAAAATAAATTAAACAATGCTGCAAACATTCAATTGTTTGTTTGATTGGGGTTTAACGTCGACTCAAGGGTATTTCACTTATATGACGACGTGCCAGCCCAATGGGTGAAAGAAACCACCCTCGACACCACTGGCAACAAACAAAGACAGGACGGGACAATAACAGGACGCTATACAGACACCATGAACAGATCAGCTTCCTGTTTCCCTTTAGCTCTGAGAGCACCAGGGCAACATGAAGCAGCCTCCAACCACCCACGTAAACATTTAAGGAAATACTTCTGAACATTTATGCGGAGGGGATATTGGAAAGCTGAATTTATTGACTGGTTTATTGGAATGGCAGTGTACTTCCGAAGAGTCAACAACAACATACATGTACATATAACCATGTGTAATGTCAAAGTGTTATACATATACAAATCTTTTGTTGGAAAATTAATGTTCCTTGTTATCTGATAACCTAAGTATAAGCTTACTTCATGCTAAAGCCTGAATGTATGATGGATATTGAATATACATTGTATAGAGAACATTTTGAATTTTTCATTAATACAGGCATCAACTTTTGTTTAACTTGAGCCGTTCATCGGCTTATCAAAGAGTCTGCTAATGACTCTATAATGATGGGTTAGACCTTCAACTAAATGATATACAGGTATGCAGAAAACACATGCACAATGAGGATTATGGTATTTACATAGAATAAACATCAAGAGTCGGTTATAACATTCCATGTTCTATTCCCGTCTGACATGCAGACTTCCAGCTCTAGCTTTAATGACTGACACCTTATCAACAGGCTATTTTTAGAGGTAACAGACAGACAACAGGACTTCATTATACCAGATAGACCTGATTCTAGTTTGTTCCTTTGTTTGATTGGGGTTTAACGTCGTACTCAAGGGCATTTCACTTATATGACGATGGATTGTCCACTCCACACTGTTCCTTGCCCTAGTATGGCGGAAAACCGAGAGGAAACCTCGTAAAAACCACCCTCGCGATTGCCGGAGCCACATCTTGTGACTCACTCATATACCTGAGGGTTGTCAGACGGACTCGAACTCATGAACGGTACATTGAAGTAGGCTTTAGAAAGCCCACTCCCTAACCACTTAGCCACGGCCGTGGGCCCTAAAAATAAATTTGAACTTCAGGTGAATCACACTCAGATATTTTAATGATCAGTGTGATTTCAATAATTTATGTCTAGTTTTTATTGTTTACATAAATAATATATCAAAACCTATTAAGAATACTTTTGCAATATCAACCAAATTATCTTTGATTGTTTGTTTGATTGATTGAGATTTAAACACCATAGAAAAGGTTATTCAAGGTTGAAAATGACTTCTATCAGTTCCCTTCCCTGTAAACAGTCCTACTTTGTGATGAAAGTTTAAATGAAATGTAAACAAGCAAACAAAAACACCTTATGCAAACATCAAGCAGCATACATTTAGTATAGAGAGAAAACATTATCATCAGTTTGCAATACTTAAAATACTTAATTTGGTCTTAATTTAAATGAAATAAAAAATAAAGTTTCATTTTGTAAAATTGACCTCTAATATACACCTGTAGCCTTGTGTTTTCCTTAATTATTCCTTTTATTTAGGGGTGCTTATTATATATAAGAGCTGAATACAGTACAGGATGAATTGTTGGAAAGTTTGCCATATTGAAGACCGTTTAGTCTTTTTTTCCAGCCTGTGAAAAATAAATGTAGGGAAAGACAAATCTGTATGCCTCCCACAAAAAGGAGACTAGTTGGAAAATCGACTTTTCAACTAAATGTTCAAATATGTTTAGTTTGAATACATTACCTGAGTTTTGATGTAGGATTTGATGGAGTTGTTATTTCTACATAAATTAGCCAATAGGCCCAGAGCTGGACGCGTTAGAAGAGTTTCTGTCCCTTGTCTGCAACATATGTTTTAAAACACAATCTTTTATAAAACCAACAGACAAGTTTAAAAAGTCATCAATATTTTTTTATAAATACGACAACAACATGACCAGTACCCTTTCTATATGTAATCTATAGTCAAATGAGAGGACATGGTGGATGGACATTTAGAAGATAGCTTTATTTATTAACGCCAAAAATGTCCAGCTGTTAATTTCAAACATTTCTAACACTGTATATTGAACATTTATTAAATATATAGAACATGAGATGGTTTATTTTGAGATCCAATGGTTTTGGTTAATCTACATCTGCACTCTAGTGTGATTAATATATAGTAGTGTTGATTGATTGATCGATTGGAGTTTTACGCAGTGCTTAAGGGTATTTCGCTTATATGACATATATTCCAATCCAACAATATTTGATACTAGCACAATCATTGCCACTCATCAAACAAACTGCCCTTAGCCAGGGGGCTTTATTATTTTAAATTATGGCAGAAAAATGATCAAATTTCAGCCTGGAAGAACCTAAGTGAAAGGACAACTCACATGTTTTTGATGAGAAAGTTGAGAAGATCTTCCATATGTGCTTCATGAAGTGGAACTCTATGACCATATGTCACACGCTGAAGTAAGCTCAAACACTAGAACGAACCAAATTATATTTTATACAAGTTATACAGTTTTGTAGCTCTGTCTGATTGATTGGTGCTCTATACTGTCCTCAAAAGTGTGCATTCCAATAGTAAACAGCACTGGCACAACTAATCTTCCTCTAGTGCTAAGTATTGCCAGCCATGCTATATCACAAACAAACTGCCTGTAGCCATAGGGCTTGGTAGCTTTCTAATTAAGAACTTAATTGTAACATGAGGGGCACACCAGCTCAAATTAATGGCTATAGATTTGTTTGTTTGTTCGGGTTTATCACCATACTTATTTCACTTATATGCTGGCATGCCAGTCACCAAGAAATGGCATGATAGAACCGTCACGAGACATTAAAGATGATCAGCATTGTGGTCCCCTTCACTCAGAGAGCACCAGGGCTATAACAAAAGGCTCTGTTCCACCGACTGTGACGGCACTACAAATCAGATGCCTCTGGCCCTAAGCTTAATGAGATGCAGGGTACATAAAGTTCAATCCAGCCACCAACTAATAGACAAGGACTAGAGTTTTACGACAATCCAGAATTTTTAAATTTGAAACCTATCAAGTTGAAACTTACATCACATAGAATACGGTCTCCCGATGACCCCCGGGACACTTTGATAAGAGAGGCCAGAATAGGTGTGAAATGAAAAACACCATGCAGCATCTCACATATTTCACTGTCCTGTGCTGAAATACACAATAAGTTATTAGAGTTTAAAGCAGCTCACTGGGGTTTGTTTGTTTATTTGATTGATTGGGTTTACTGTTGTACTCAAAGCTCTTTCACTTATATGACAATGGATTATCCACTTGCCTATGCTGGACAACCGTTAAGAATGACAGATAAATATAAAGGAGTTTTTGCTGGCTCCTAAGCTCACTATAACCATCAACTAGACTAACAAAATAAAAAGATGTAGAAAATCGTACCCAGATTGTTAAGGAGTATGAGACATTTATGGACAAGAAGTGGCTTAGTGTTCTTATCATTGAGGATATCAGCTACACAGGTGAGACATTCTGTGGGTAACATCTGGTGAGGATCAAACATCTTTAATTGGTTACTCCGCCCAGTCACTGTGATCAATACCTGTAATATATATAAGGATCATCTGTTAGTTAACAATCAAAG
>JAVFBX010251300.1:0-10032 GCA_034783855.1 Mopalia kennerleyi | reverse complement strand
TCTCGCCTCTTACGATCGACTGAGGAAGCCGAGAGAGTATTCTGCAGGACTGGCCAACCCGCTCCCCCACGGGGCGATATCCACAAGAACGCATTTTCCATCCGGTTTGTATGGGGATCTCTACATTGTGCAACATTACCAAATCAAACAATATGACATGAGCTATGACGATATATGATATGCTTCCGTTTGCCGGCCTGTTTGCCATTTCCTTCTTTTTCTATAAATCTTTTCACCAAAGGATTGTTTTTATTCACATTTTTAAAATAGATTTTCAGGTCGTATTTTAATTTATTTCACCTGTAAAGATTGCGTGCCAATCAAATGCGCTCTGGCTTGAGGTTTCGTATATATTTGTTTTGCATTTTATATTAAAAATAACAACTTTGTGCTCCCTGACTTTCGGCAGTCGAACACTTGGTCCCCCGACACATTTGACACTCGAAAGCGTCATAAAACATATACATGAGCAAATTAGACATATATTTGATTGGCTAACCATTGCACGAGTGGAATAACCTTTTTTGTTTAACCTTATAACAAATTATTTCCATCTGTGTGGTCGAAAACACGTAACGGGGCATCATACAATAATGGGAATGTTGCACGATGAAGCGTGGGGCATTGCAAATTATTTTTCTGACCGTTAAAATTAACTTCTCTTCACTCACGCGAAAGCTTTCTTCAGAAAAGTGATCTCCTTAAGCTAGAGTCCTGTACCGTTTCAATGAAGGTCAAGGACGGTATATTTTGCTAATATTTACCACTGATAAAATTGTCCCAAACGTTGGCACGAATACATTCGAATCGATAAACACCAGAATATTAATTTCCTTATAGTGAATATATACATAAATAAAATTCAAACTGAATGCTGGTAGTGATATATACTGATACTTGTCACAGTTACCTGATGTGTTTATAGTAACTTGCTATTCTATATTGAATTGCATGATAATTTGCCAATGTAAAAATGGTTGTATCCATCAGGCATCTTCACATGTACCAGTAATTCATGGATTTGAATGGGTTTATTATTTGATTAGTATTAAACGCAATAGTCAAACGGATTTCCCTTGTAATATAATATACATTTTAATAGACAAATTTCGCGAGTGGTTTAAATCAGTCATATCATTTTCAATTCCCATTAATGCCGTTATGATTTTAAATATTTACCTATCTTTCTTTTCTTCTATGATGAACAAAAACAAATTCTGATTATACATTTGTTCTTTTTCGAAATTGGTAGCTCCTTTAGCAATATCCTTAACAAGATAATTGAACAATGAATATGTACAAATAAATCAAACTATTTCAAGTTTTATTTATGAAGAGCCTTTACAGAATGACTATTTGCACCAAGCTAACGTTAAAGTAAACCCAAAACTGGATGAGGGGAAGCGGCGACGTGTCATATTTATATTCTATTCGTTTGAGAATAATATAAAAGGAATATGCAATTGTGCTCAATTACCTCACTCCAAATTTTAACCAGTTTAGGGCAAATTCCCCACAAAGCAATAACACTATCTATCATATATTTCCAATATTATTGAAACGTCTTTTACGCACAAGAATCGCGCAGACGGGAGACTTTACATCGCTCAAAGTCAACTTCACCTGACCTTTCTTGCATGTTTCCGTATGCTATAAAAGCACGTGGTGGGTTTGTTTATCTTCCTTCAATCCCAGAATGCAGCATTGGAATCTGCAAAATGTTATTACAAACATTAAAAATATTGATTTTATTTTTTAAATCTAATAACGAGTCGAATTTTCACTATTTTATCAAATCTTACATTATTACGTTTAACACAATATTGCAGAATAATATTTTTAAAAATGATGACTGATCGTTTTTTGTTATATAAAATAATTAAATAATAGAAAAAAAGAATCCACATTGACGAGTCTAAAATAAAAGTATCTGAAGTATGCATGACCGAAACAAAACTTGTAATTCTCTTAAAAAAATTGTTTTACCTGTCAGACTTTTTACTAATTTGTTACTTGTATATTTATCTTTTTGTAACTAGCAAACAACATAATACTTTCTCTGCAGTAAAAATATAATATGTATAGTCAATTAATTTAATTCGGTAGTTTTCTTTTTGGGTCAAATTTGAATCCAAGAGAAACAAGTGACACAGGCTAGCCTACATATTATTTAATTTGCTAAACGTCGATCAAGGTCAATGAACTAAGAAAAGCAAATAACAATTATAGAAAGAAGTAAATGTTATTTATTAACTATAAAAAACAAGCCCACTATATTCTGTTAAAGAGTCATGCTGTTACTGGATTTTTGCTGTTTTGTGCCCTCGTGTTATCAAGCTTTCATTTAAAGGCTTGCATGTGGGAATTTTACACGGAGCTCTAAATTACACGGAGCTCGCATCGCATTCAGTGGCCCCCCGAAGAGTAAGGTCCCTTATTCTCAATCCCTATTGATATTTAACTGGCGATACGCGCCCTGTGAACCTGATTTCTCAAACATGCTCTGGCATTAGTACAGTTGTCAATGCATTAAATTGCATTAAAATATCGGCTCTCCGAATTTCGACCGTTGATTCCTGGCATTGTCGAATGTTGTGCTTTCAGACATTCAACATTCGCATCGTACGTACTATCCGCCATTTGAATATCGTGGTTATTTTACACGACATTCGAATAGCGTTCTCATTGACACTCGAATGTCGAATAACGCTATGTATAGTTATTGGTTAACCTGTAGCGAATCATCGAAAATTTTACTGATAATTTTGTCTCAGAAATATTTTTTAATATAAATTAAGTTTAAAGGGTAACGAAACCTGTTCATTCGAGTAAAGCGTTTAATGTTAAATAAATATAATGCTCAATATGTGAGAACAATTATTAAACCTGGATCCTTGTTTCAATTCAATTTTTAACAGCGTATTAACCTCATCATACTTTCAGATTGCCCATATACCAAGGACCATCCATACTGTATGTGATGCCTATTGTTGCACGATCAGCTCTCCCAGATTGGAAATGTATGCCCGAGGTCAAAGGTAAACCGAGGATAACTTAAGCCTTGGGCTTTAATAACTTAATTATGTTATCCATATTCTGACTGATGACCTATTTAGACCACCCCGACTTGGTATTGTACTTTTTTTTACTTTCCTTGATCACATAGAAATACAAAGAGACCTTAATTCTGGTGAAGCACACTAAACTATATAAGACAAATAATCGAACCTGATATATGTAATTTGTTTTTTAATAAAATGTTATATATCGTTGAGTATTATGAAACGTATGACTGGTAGTATCGTTATTGATACGTGACCTGGTCTTGTGTATCTGACCAATTCCATTGCCTTTTCTTTGTCTTTCAAGAAAACGACTCAGCACCGCTGAATTACACTGACGAATCTGGGGTTGTTTATGATTACATTGGTTGGGATTACAGAATGCAGGAGGTTAGATGCCCGTTCATGATTCGACAATTTTGATCTATCATGTTTGTCCGATACTTACGTTAGAGTTCAGCTTTGTATAAATTTACGTGAAAATGACTTTTTATTGGAATTTGCGATATAAAATCTTCCCCAGAATTGCAATGTGTAAGAAACTTTCTTTCACTCATTGAGAGTATAAAAATAAACGTATTAAATAGAACAAAATTTTCACGTTGTGTCAAATAATGAGTTAAATAGGATTCCACTGATTTATTTGATGCGATGGTGATCAGGTGTAGTCATACTTTTATAGTCAGGTGCGCCTGTGCTTTGATGGAAAAAAGTGTGTAAGACCCATCGTCAGACTTCTGTCTCGTAACTATAGTCTAACTGGGATTTTCCTACATTTTGATACATTACGAATGAAAAACCATTTATGTGTTTATGTTCAAATTGCAATATAAACTTGATAAAAAGTGACAAGCTGAACATTGAAGAGAAGTTTTAAGGGTTCGGTTGAATAATTACAAATACAGTGTACTTCTGTATTCTTCCGTGGAAGTATTGATGCATAGGTATGTGCACTACATCTATTCCGACAAGCTTAAATTAAAGGTACCAAGGTACGGCTAAGTTAACATATACCGTTTCGTTGTTGTCTAAGTCGGGATTTACATTGTATACAATGCTATATGGTTCATATATGTCAGACGGCGCGAGATCAAACGTAAAGAAAACTGGCTTGACTATTATGTAAGATATGATGTCAATTTTAGAGTAAGGTTAAGGTTAAGGAATATGTTTGGTTTTGGTTAGGGTTTTGTACAATGTTTATGTTAGTGCAAAGTTTAGTATTTATTACTCTCCCATAAAGGAGAGTTTATATTATATGCAACGAATGCCGATTAAAGACCATGGCATACCAAGGACACAACTCAAGTTAACTTGTGTCTAGCTGTTGATTTAAAACTGAAATTCAAGTCGCAGTGCCACAAAATGTCAGTTTAGAAGTCACCGGGTCTTACATCCGCCTTAATGATTACGCACAACTTTGCACCGGATCTATCAGGGGTTTCTCTGTATCATTCAGCGACTGATGCGCAACAGTTTTTGTCAGAGAGCCATGTTTGTGAAATACAATTTAAAATAAACATCATGCCGTCCATTAATTTATTTAAAATCTTTTGTCAAATGATTGATAGACTCTAAGAATATATCATGTATTATGTATCAGGTATCTGGTTCGCTGATGGTTGTGTCGGTTATTCATGCACTGCTGGGGTTTACCGGTGTGGTGGGTTTCATTAGCAGGTTTATCGGACCATTAACTATCATTCCTGCCCTAACTCTCCTGGGTCTTGACCTGATAGTAGTTCTCCGAGATTTCGCGGAGATCCACTGGGGTGTAGCGGCAACGTAAGTAACTATCAATATAAAAGTGAACATTTATAAAAAAAAAACTACTTCTCTTTTTAGAATAAACGCATTCTTTTTTTCAGTTGGATTTTTTTACGATGAAAATGCTTACCATGATAATCTTAGCGAGTGGCGTAGACATGGTTAACTGTTATGGGGAGTGTGCTGTTTAAATTTTTTTTATGTACTTAAATTTAACTTCAAAAGCACAGGACAGAAATGTTTTTCAAAATCAGCTGTCAACTATATGAACTATAAATCTATGATCTCTGAACATGACTAAAACACGTTTGATTTTTTAAATTATATTACGGTAAAATATTTACCAAGACAAACCATGCGAGTAAATTATTATAAGCACCTCCAGCAGCATCTTTCGTCTAGACTTTATTACAGCAATGTAATATTCTAGGCCTACAAGAGACCATGATTTCCCCATCAGGATATTCAACCGGTTGAGCCGGCTAAAGTAGTGATTCGCTATTGCGCGTTACCTTTTTGGTAAAAAATGAAGGCTCGAATTTTACTAAAATTGTGGTGATTAGTTTCTTGAAACTTGAAGCACTTGTATGGTTCAACCTTTTTCATACAGTGTAAGAAACTCTTATAGCATTTTGGCTAGCATCTTCCCATTGCAAGGGCCAAAATGCGTCAGACGACACTTTCACATTCTACCCTTGCTGCAAAAACTGTGACAAAAGTTTTATTGGACTATTGAAGAAACAAGCAGCCAATCAGAAAGTCGTTTACACATCAAAGTCGACAACAAACATTAAACGCGTATGTGATGATATCAGGACTCGTTTATAGGACTAAGCTCGGACGTGTATATTACATATATAACCTAGTTGCCAACCTTTGTTTAGGCTGCCTCTTTCGTTCAAATGGAAGCTTCAATCTGATTGGGTGGGATGTTGTAGATGTTATAGCTAACTCCGGTTGTTCCGTATGAAGGCAAGGAAGGAAAGCAAGGAAGAGAGACTTATTGCGACGATCTTCTTGCCGCCTTGCCTCGGGAGGATGTTTAGCTAGGTGCAAACATGTATTGTGTTTACAGTGGATGTCTGGTTTGACCCCTCTGGCTCTATATCTCTTAAGTGGCTACCATTAAACATGCTGAAACATGGCGCGATATTATCATTTGTTCATTAAAAACCCTCTTCAAGATGACAAGTATATACCTACCAACGTGACTTTAAATCGATTGAAAGCATTACCAACCAAATGGGTTTGGGTTTGTGAAATTGTGGATTTACGGCTCAAAATCTGGATAGAATGGGTATGAGATGCAGTTATGGTTGCTCATTTTCGTTGAGTGTCAAGTGGGATATCCCAGGCGTAAACTATAATGTGTACTATGACCAGTTGACAGCTGACTTTGTCTTGTGACGCAGTGTGACTACACGAAAAGTAGTTATCTTATTAGGCACATATACATTTAACTGCATCCCCGACCTTCACTTTAATATTGATAGAACGATGTAGTCATGGCCAAAAAAACGCCTATCTTGTCTTACTTGTTGTATCCCAAATCTGGAACATTATTTACTCCGCTTATAACCTCGAGTCATATTCTTGGGAGTACCATTATCTTCACCCCAACGCCACCATTAGATTTTTGTTAAAGCCGCCATTGTGGTTTTAAGCATTGATCAGTTAATGTTGACTAATACTTGGAATTAACTTCATTATGCATGGCGGATGTCCGTATGAAATTTATAGTATTTGTGAACAGCTACATAAATGGAGGAAGCACCTGTCGCTTGATGTATGTGAAAATGTGGTTGTAGATTATGTTTCACATATATAAACAGTTTAAAATGGTTTGATCTCTATATACAGAGAATTCCGACGAAATGTGGTTAACCATCACCTCAACAGCGTCTATCTGGTGGCAAGACTGTAGTTACATGTGGAAATTTAACTGAAAGAGCTAAGCCTAAAATAAATTGTGGCTAACTAACTTTATAGGATTACTTTAACTCCAAAAAACATCCTGCAACAATAAATATTAACCAATAGTAAATTCTTTTGCACTCTTAGAAAAATATGGCTCTAATGGAACCCGTTAAGGTTCTTCAATCGTAGCTCTGGTCGAACCCTTTTTGGTTCTGTATGGAACACTCACAACTGTTTCAAGTATTTATCTCTTTTTTTTATATCAAAGAATGATTTGTATCGTGATGGTTTATATATAGAACCATCCTCTTTTCTAAATAATCATTAAAGAACCATTATTTCAAGAGTGTGCCGTTAATTTTTTGTTTGCTTTCCCAGATCTTTTACAGTAGTACTCGTATGTTCATGCTATCTGGCTAATGTAGGCGCTCCTGTACCTCTTTGGAATCGAAAGCAGGGCTGGTATATTGCAAAACTACGATTCTTCCGACCGTTTGGTGTAAGTTTTTGTTTTCTCCATTTGCTCATTAGCTTGAAATCTATATTATTCACTGCTTCTATTTTTGCTTTTGTTAGAAGTATCGTCTTATTATGGCCAAACTTTTAACAAAAGGTCCTATGCTAATTTGTGGGTTCATTAATCCATTTGTACTTTATCAGATTAACATTATATTTAATGTTATTATTTCAGATGATCATCGCCATGATTGTGGGATGGGTGTTATGTGTCATTTTAACAGAGGCTGGAGCTTTGTCGAATAATCCGGAAGATTTGGAGTACAGTGCAAGAACAGATAATAAAGGAGATGTAATCGATATGTCAAACTGGTTTTATTTTCCTTATCCAGGTCATTATACCAAATCCTTAATGTTGGTAACTTTATCGGACTTTTGAGATTTCTCATATTTATGCTTTATTACGAAAACTTGTTTCACTACAAACTATTTATTCTGGTATATCTTTAATCATGCATACAGTTTTGTTTTGTGCGGAATTTTCTTTAATGTATTGCACATTTATTTTGCAGGACAATTTGGTGCTCCAAGGTTCAGTGTCGGTCTATTCTTCGGGTTAATTATAGCAATGATAACCTCGATATTAGATTCTGTAGCAGACTATATGGTTACGAGTAAGGTTTGCCAAGTAAACAAACCGCCACCTTACGCGGTCAATCGGGGACTTTTTCTTGAGGGCATATGCAGTATATTATCCGGGGCTTTCGGCGCTGGTCTTGCCACCACGTCATACAGCGGAGTTATTGGCAGCCTGTCTCTAACTGGCGTAAGTTTATTTCCATAATGTGTCTAATACATGAACGTTAAACAGGACTTGGTATTAAATTAATTTGATTTACTTTGCCTTGTTCAGATAAAATAGCTCTGACTGAATTTTTCAATACAATGTTGATGGACTATTTTCTGTCCATTATAGATTGCAAGTCGACGGGTTTTTTATATCTTAGGCGTACTTTTGATGCTGCTTGGCATTTTTGGAAAACTAGCTGCTTTCTTTGTCACCATTCCCAAACCGGTGGTGGGTGGATTTGCCTTGGTCGGTATATCGAGCCTGATAGGAATGGCTCTCTCTGGCTTGGACGAAGTGGACATGGGGCTGCCGCGCAATGTCATGGCTCTGGGACTTCCGCTCGTACTGGGAACAGTTATACCAAGCTGGATAAAAGGCCACCCCAGAGAGCTTGAAACAGGTAGGCCTACAACAGTTCACATTCCTCAGCACTTAGTTTTATCTTTTTTTGCACATATAACAACGGCTGTTGCAATCGCCCTGTTCCTTTTGACAAGAACAGAATGGATGCCATAACGCCTCGTTTCTGTCATAAAGTAAAATATATGTATGTAAACGATAGTTCTAACCACCAGTCTGCGTTTACTACAATTTTCTGCATCTCGACTTTTAGAAAATGTATATATAAGTCCCTCATTTGCTCATTGAACAACATGTTCTACATAGGGAATTTTTGTTTTGTTTGTTGATGTTGACAGGGGTTATTGAAGTAGACCAGCTCATCAACGCCCTTTTGAGTAACCCTATGTTTGTTGGTGGAATTCTAGGATTCTTTCTCGACAATACGCTACCTGGTAAGCATAAAGCTTTTAGTTTAATGTATACTTTGTACGCCTATTTAACCTTTAATGAGTTTAATCCATTTTATTATACTTTTTATCTCTTTCAGAAGATCTGTAGCGATATCGTCTATGCTGATTGAAAAGCATGGCATTGTTTGAGGATTATTATGATGTTGTTGTGGTTATTGTTGTTTGAGCACAAATAAGCGGAATGCTCATGAAGACGGAGCTAAACACTAATTAATCGATCGGTCCATCCATCAATCTTTTCCACATTCTTTATGTAGACAAAGGGTAGGCAAGTTGGCCTATGAACGAACGAACCAACAAACAACGAACGAACGAACGAACTAGCTAACCTTCTTCGCGTTTATTGTGAAACCGCCCTGATAGTGATGCCAAGCACTAGCTTATAATACTCACATAGTATTACTGGAATGCCCGACAGTTGCATTAGGATGGCCGTACATAAGCGTTCAGCTTTGGTTGTTCTCTTGTTGGATAGTTAAAGTCAATCCCTTCCCCAGGCGGTCGCTGTTAGCCTATATCTCGTTGACCGGGGTTGCGTTCGCGCCAGTAACTCGGGCTTCCCTGAGTCAGCCCAGGCGCCCCCTTTTCCGTTCAAAACAGTCAACTGACAATCTGTTCTTTAAATTTTAATCGCCCTTCTTAGTCAATAAGGCCTCAAACAGCTACTGTGCAATAAATGATATTCATTCTTTATTTTATTGACAAACCCCATGCTGATACATTGTCGAATCGTTCCAGTAAGACAGTAAAATAGCGGCACTAAAAATATTCGATACAGGTTTTTCAGATTCATTGTCGTGAAGCTGGATATAAATATATTTCTTTCTTTTAGCATATTTGTATGCCCGAAAAACCTTTCGTTTTATTACTAATAATGGTTTGAATTAATCATGACTGTCACCAAATACTTGCAGAATCAAAAATCCCACCTTTGGTGAAGAATTTAACTTTATGTTATGAAGTTTCGCTTTCGGTTTATACTTCCACTTTTAATTGACCTCTGAAAGCGTTCACGCGCAGGAAGAATCTCTCAGGGAAGTATGACGTCATTTCACCCTACTCGGGCTTACCCGGGGAAGTCGCGCGAACGCAACCTAGGTCAATCTCACTGGGGTTCACGAAAGGTCACAGTTTGAATTGTCCAATTAAAACACAGATAACACGGGGT